>JAVQJL010060796.1:0-13021 GCA_036024295.1 Nannoperca obscura | reverse complement strand
CCCCCCCCCCCCCCCCCCCCCCCCCCCCCCCCCCCCCCCCCCCCCCCCCCCCCCCCCCCCCCCCCCCCCCCCCCCCCCCCCCCCCCCCCCCCCCCCCCCCCCCCCCCCCCCCCACGATGAAACAGTACAGCTCTTGGAGAACAAGACAATCAACCATCACACATAACGAAACAATTTCCTCCTGCTGGAAAAATCCAATGCCGACTAATGTACCACTTGTAACATCAGCCATTTCAGCTTCATCCAGAACATGATGAGCCTCCAGAAACTGATGTCAGGGCATCCCCTGCCTATGAGACACTGTGAAGCCAGACTGATCCTTCCTCTCCTTCCGTTCTGTCCTTTCCTCTTACCTTTTTCACACTGGGCTCACTGCTCTCCTCATTCTTTTTCTTCTTCAGCATTGTCACGTGTGTTTGTGTGTGCGGGGGTGACGGTGCGTGTCTGATTGAAGGCCTCGTGCATTGAGGGGACCTCGTTTATCGAGGTCTGATCATTTTATTCTACCTCCTCTCCCCTCTACCTCTTTTTAGCCTCTGTTTTCCCGCAATCCAGCCCAAACTGGTCCAACCATGTGCCAGCAAACACAATGCAATGAATTGTTTCCCCTTCCTTTCACTTCTTCCCTCCCTCTCTCCCTCACCTTTGTATTCTTGTTAAGTTGTCGATGTTTCGAGAGATTGGGGTCTATGATTTGCTGGTATCTGAACCGAAGCTTAACCATGCACCTGCCGACACAAGACTGTTATGATGTGTCGTTTTTGGACTGGGTATTGAAAAAGTGATGGAAAATTACTGAATACTAAATGTATTGCTCAAAATCTAGGACAGGACTCTAAGGAATTATTCAAATGAATCCCGAATTGGAGCACAAATGAACAACTTGTTATCTAAACAACTTTTTATCCAAAAGCTGCCAGAGTCCTTGCCAATGACACGCTAATTAAAACACGCCCAGAGTAGGAGTCTACAGCAACACTAGCAGCTCTGTGAGGCTGTACTTAGGCACAGTGATGCAGTTGAGCTAAATTCTAATGTCAGCATGCTAACATGCTCACAATGGCAATGCTAAACATACTGATGTAGCCAATGTTTAGCCACATAGACTGTATACAAAAAGGTGGACGCCTGCATAAATACCCCGGATACGGGAGCTGCCATCTTGCACTTGTGACGTCATTCGGAGCCAGACTGTGCGCAGTAGTGATCCGCAGCAGAGCCGGGGTGTCGAGTTCTCTCCTATACAAGCGGCGGGATTCATCGCGAGCACACTCACAGTTGTCAATCATGACGTGACGCCCTCTTTTTATAGCATCAAATAACTCATTAAAAACAAACTTATCAGAAAAGTTAACACTTACTAGGTAATAAGAACTACCTAAAATGATAGAAACCATCTTTGATGTGTTCTTTGACTTTTCAGTTTGGCCCATGTCCCAACCGCTAACATGGACGGGGCCAGCCAACAGGGGGCCATCAAGATGTTTTGGCTTCCACTTTGGATAGGGGCCACGTTGTCCATCAATATATATGCAGTTTATGTGCACACCATCTTAGTTTAGCATGATAGCATGCTAACATGCTCACAATGACAACGCTAAAATCCTGACGTAGCGGATGTTTACCATGTACACAATCTTAGTTTAGTGTGTTAGCATGCTAACATTTGCTAAGTAAGTACAGCTGAAGGTTGTAGGGAATGTCAGTTTTGCAGGTATTTGCTTACAAACCAAAGAATTGGACAAACTCAACCAAAGTCCTAACAACAACAAACAATCTAAAAGAGCAGTATCACATTACTACACAGAGTTTACTACATACGAGTTAGATTATGAAGAATGCATTGATACCACATTACTGCAAGACAAAAACTACTGTTGTACATCACTCAGAAGGGAAGCTGACACCGGCTATAAAAAACAGGGCTATTGGTCTCATCAGGTTTATCAGGTGAAGGTTATATGAGGTGCTTTTAGGAGCTCAGAGTTGCAGTGAAGGACCGAGGGTCATTTTGGGAGATCAGAAGGAGGCGATGCAGGGGCTTATGACATGTTTTTGGGACAAGATTACCACATGTTAGCTCAGGCCTCAGAACAAGGGGCACTGCCAGAGAAAATGACAGTGTTTGTGTAGTGCTGTGCAAAACAAGAGCGAGTGAGCGATGGAGAGAAAAGGTAACCCCTTCTGTTCTCACAGAGCTGCTCTGTACACGTTACAAACAAATCTACATGTGCTCGTGATAACGTAGGATTGGATTCCTCTTCTGTAGCTTTGCAAGCAAAAAACATGCCATACAATTTTAACTGTCAGTATTTTTGGCAACTGAAACGGCACAACAAGATTCTCCATTTTAAAAACTTGCTGCAATGAGACTTTACAATTTACAGCATTTCGATGCAGCAAATGAGCTGATGCTCTTATCCACAGCCGCTTACAATAACCCCGGTAGCCAAATGCTGGTCAGCTGCAGCTTACTACCCTGCACTGGGTCTTTCTGTATTTATGAATGAAGTGTGCGGTATTAATGAGCCGTCACATGCTGGTATGATAACAAAAAGATAGTTACTAGACAGGCATTATTTCATATCTGGAGGGCCCGAGCTACAAACATGACATGACAGAGCATCACAGGGAGGCTTATGATGTCTTATGTAAGAAAGGCAACTGAGGACAATTAATGGAGACAGCGACACTCTGCTCCTGTACTAGTACATTACAATATGTCTACATGACTCAGCAACACGGAAAACCAGTATGTGTTCATTCAATGTGTGTAAAATTTAGAGAGCAGCTCGGGGCCGAAATGTCAAACCAAACACCTGATATTCACCTAACAGATCGGTAAAACGACGTGTTCTCTCCGTCAGTCTCTTTTCACTTCTGTGACATTTATGAGCTTCCACCTACTCTCAGCCCCTCTAACCTTGCTCTTCACTTCTTTACATTATGGATGGTGACTGATTGGGAGGCGAATGACATGTGAATAATGAATGTTAACCCAATACTGGGACGCATGGGAGCCCGTCCAAGACTGCCACCTCCCACTCAGCCGTGTATGTTCCACAATTAAATTGGATTGTAGGGAACCAAGGGGTAGAGTTGCTAAAACTCTCCTGAAGAAAAACACAGCGGTAACGGCCAGGAGAGTTGGAAGCCTCAGCTTAACCCCCGATAACAAAAGCAAATGCATGCCTGACCTCAGAGATCTCACACACACTGGCTCTGTGCTCCCTCTGCTTATTTAACTCAGTGATACTTTACAGGGATCTCCTAAAGACCACCATAAATACCATCTATCTCAATCTAAAATCCTGTTGTGACTAGCATGTGCTCTTTGGGTCTCTCGGAAGGGTTGGGGGTAACTCCATGGTGAGCATTAGGGTTTCAGAACTGGGGATCTCTAGCTAAAAAACAGTCAACAAGCTAGCCCAGCGCCGTGGGATCCTCAAGGGAGGCAGGGAGGGCGTGTGGGCTGGCCTGGTGAAACAACAGAAATCCCCTCTGGGTGAGAGAAAAGGAAAAACAAACAGGCACAGATGTACTAAAGCAGCAAATGTGATGAGATGTGACACTACGGTTTCCCCACAGCCATTTAGTGCAGAGGCAGCTCGTCCTGCTGAACTGCCAGCTTCCTCTAGTAAATCCATAAGAAATGAATTGAGTATAAAGTCTTATTAAACCTTACGAGACCTTAGCATATACTGTATGTGCTACATTATAATTTTGAACATTATAATGTAGTTGTAGGTAAATAAAAGGTCATTAAGTGTTTATAAATGTACAGTAGGTACATTCTACTTGAAACAGCATTAGAAAGAACCCCCCACCCCAAATATGCCAAAGTGGGAAATCATCAATAATGACAAGCAGCTGCATGCCAACTAAAGGTAAAAAAGCTCGGCTCTGGTTTCAAGGATTTCACTCTTTATTTTTTCCAATCAAACAAACAATACAACAACACCACCAGAACAATCCATGTATTAAGTGCAAAATGCAGAGCTCCCTCTGCATTTCAGCTGCACTCAGTAATCCTTTGGCAGGACTTCAAGAGAAAAAAAAATAAAAATTCTTCCCCAAAAATTAGTATTTAGCTCAAATGTTTCCGAGATAAAATCCAGAGGCTGTCTGAAACCTTTGGAAGATTAGTTTGACGTCTGGCCAAACATCAGGAGTGAACGGCGTCTTCAACGGCAGCTTGATGTCCTCGGGTGATGTCACTGATTGATGAGCCCAACAGGAAAGCTCACTCTAACAGAGTAAATAAGATGCCCGCTCTTTCGTCAGCAAAAATCTGACAAACTCCTGTGAAGTTTTTCCTAGCCGCCAATGGAACCTGATGGACATTGAGGGTAAAGTTGATGGTGATTTCTGGGTAAATGTTTGTAATTAGTAGCAGTTAACTTGATTTTGGAGTGAGATACTTTGATGCACCTGGCGGTTTTGGCAGTTGAACACAATGTTGTATTATCTTTTTATTTATTTGAGGATTATGCCTGAAACTATTCTGATAATCCATTATTAAGCTCTTGTTCTCGATGGTTTTCTTCATCTTTTGATAGAAAACTAAATATCGTTTGTTTCCCCCCCCCACTGTTGGTTGGGCAAAACAAGAAATCTCCAAAGATGCATCGGACTCCGGGGCAATGGGATATTAGTTGCAGTGCTATATAGGATAATTAGAAACTTAATAATTTGAAGGAATGAGTTAATAATTAATGTACAGTAATCATCATTATTTCCTGTCTTTGTTTTCTTTAGCATGTATTGGAGGGGAAGGAGCTTGTTGTTTTCCAGCAAGAGGGAAGAATATTTGGCCAAATATTTTACAATTAAAGACGGCGTCATCATGATGCTGGAATTTCCTGTCACACTACCCTGCGTGCGTGTGTGTGGCGTTATAGCTGTAACTATAGCAATACAAGCTGGTATGCGATGCTAAAGACATACAGTAATGTCTTCGCAGCTGTGTTGTGTGGAGGGTTTCCACACATGTCGCACGGGAGTCACTGCAGAGGACCTGTTGAAACGTTTTGGTTTCTTAAAATACAGTACCCAACTCAACAAATGTATGTGTATATATATATAAAAAAACATTCATATTCATTTCCTGTGCTTACACAGCTTGCTTTTCTTAAGTCGTTCCAGACCAGAAGAGATTCATCTTCTGTATGTTTCCACACCTGTGTAGGAAGGAACCCGATCCTAATCAAACACAATGGGGTCGTGGGATGAGGCAGAGACCCCTGCAGCAACCCAGCACTGGGCCTCATGAGCCGTCGGCTGGGTCTGAGGTCCTCTTTCAATCCCACATGGAAACATGTCACTGCTCACATTTGGCAACACTTGTCAACACTTTCTGCTGCTCAACAAGATAAATAGCACATTCAGTTGCAAAATGTTCTTGTAACTATAATAAATAAATGACACTTTGCAACAAACTTTGTTTAATGGCCATCACTGATTACAAATTCAAAAAGGGGCTGCCAGTTATGATACTTGTTATTAGAACAGTACATAGATAAACAAACCTCATTAATATACATGAATGTCTCACAGGCCAGCAGCATCGGGGTGGACATTATCTGTGTGGCTCACTCACAGGTTGCCATGTTTACAGAGTTGAAAAACCTTGCGGGAGGGAAAGAGGAAGCAGCGCACTTGGGGTTAAAAAAAATGAATCACTCAGATGAGGTTGCTGCGAATAAGCGCTTGTGAAGCGGTAATGTAGTAGATAGAAAAAGTAAAATCTCAACTGGGCCATGTGCTTGGTTGCGTTTTCCTGTGGGTTTACACGTTCCTGATTCATTTCTTTGTTTACATCGTGCTCTGTGCTCATTTCCAAGCTCAAGGCTGAAGTTTCATGCTTGCATGACTGTACAAGCAGGGGCTGAAAAGACAGCCATCCCCCCCGGTCCCACAGGAGACTCATTTGTTAGCTTCTCCATCTGGTGCCAAATGTCACATCAAAACACCTCAGATTGTGCCGATATACAGATATTTGTGGCATGTTATATTAAACATGCTTAAGCAGTTAGAATTGTTAAGTGTTTAATCCCTAGCACAACAGGAACGGGGGAGGAATGTCTCCGTCTCCCGTGAAACGAGGACACCAGAGAAGATTGAGTGGGGAAATGAAGTGTCAATATAATGACAAAACAAGACTCCAGGACTGTCTCTCATCATGAAATGATATTTGAAATACTCCCACGTCATCTAAAAATCACCTCAAGGCAGCTGCAGAACATCTGTAACTGCGCTACAAAGACAAATTGCCAACCAAAGAATCACGCATCAACTTGGACAGTTTCTAGACCTCCACCTCAAAAGAACTGCCAAACCATCGGACACCAGGTCATTTAAACCCCCCGCCCCCCTCCTCCATCTCAAAGCAAAGAGACTTTGTCCACAGAGACAAAACTGAATGTGAGAAACTGTGTTTGTCTTCGGGTCAGAGATACCGAGACCCCATGTGCAGTGAAACTCAGACTGACATTGTGTGCGTGCGTCCCTGATAGGGACAACTCTGCAAACTGCTCTGGTTTCCGATGCATTCCACTATGACAGTGAAGCTTTTTTCTATTGAGATCAATAGGAACAAACAAGGACATCCAACACAAAGAAGTACAGCACACTGGGTTTTTATCCACGTCTGTCCAGCTGTACGAGCTTTCTGCAACGTCATGAGATGATGCTGAAGTAAAGTTGCTGGGATGCTGATATTCATAGCACAATTAATCACCAGGAGTCAGTTAAGCACCATGACACATTTTGAAAGCTATTAACATTTAACACCGAGTAGGAATTACAGGACCTGGGTGGGGGTATGACCTTTCTGTCCCTTGGCTTTGTGGGTCCCAAAATGAGTTGGGAATTAGTTTCAGGACAGCGACTCCCTGTAGACATTTCAGATTTGATTTACTTGTTTCCAATTCAAGAATTTAGCCACAGAGCTTTCTAACTGGAGTGGTTTTATCAACTGAAACTCCATTTGTTGGGGCATGTGCTTGCTCAGGAGCTAGAGTGGGTCGTCCATTAGACCTGATGGAGGCCAGCGATCTCTGTCGCCATCGCTGTGTGAATGTGTGTGCAAATGAATCTTTGAAGCGCTTTGGGAACCGTTAAGGTTGAAAAGCGCTGTATAAGTAAAGTCCATTTACCAGTTTCTACGCATGAACAAATATTGGAGCCTTGGTCAGCAAGGTAAGGTATTTATTTTGTTGATGGTAAGCTAGTTAAGTGGTTACAGTCCATTATTTGGTGACTTAACAAGTGTGTCAACAGATTTCAGCCAGCCTGTAGGTCTGTCTGAGCCAGGAAAGCGAGACGCACCAGAGGCAAACTCTCTCCGGGCCTCTCGTGAGGTCCTCTGTGAGCAAATCCAACGGGAAAGGAAGTGTTCTCTATCGGGACCAGTGGGAAGCTGTCTGTTTATATCCTCCTCACTGTTGCTCCCCTCTGGAGGAACCCAGCCTCCATCTCTGGCAACGCACTCCGAGATCCAGCCTAAGAACACACTGAATGGGTATATGTGCTAGGACCCCTGTTTATCAGTCTGGCTTGTTCATTTTCTGTAGGATTCTTTATCTTGACAGAAATCACAGCCTAATGTTTCACCAGGTTAGACGCTATAACCCCAGGAGCAGATGGCTGCAGAGTATGGCTACATTTTCTTGGCATTCATTTCAAAGCTGCAAACAGTGTGAAATATATACACAGGTGCTTTACAAAGACAGAATCCGACCACAAATTGGACCTGAACCAAACACAATGTACCAGTGACCCATTTCAATGTTAACTGAAAACATGAATTGCTACTACAGTATTATTATATGTTGTGTCAACACTCGCTCCGTTCTGGGAAGCTGGCTCTGGTCAGGACATCGCATTATTGCAGACACAAAGTCTGTATTTCTGCTGGAAGGATGACTGTGTTGGCACCAAGCAGATCAGTCAGGCTTGCGATATGCCATCCACATATATAGGGGTGACCACTAACAGACAGCTGTCAAAGTTCCTTGTACACAAACTTTGCAGCCACAGCTAACTTTCACCAGCTTATACCCAGTGGGTATCCGCCCAAGTGTCCATGTGATGACGGCAACATAAAAGACGATGACTAAACAAAGTTAAAGGGAGAACATGCAGGCAGAGAAGATAAGACAGGCTAAGTGCAAAGATGGGTACTCTCAAATCAAAGTGCCAATGGGCTTTTAATAGCTTTATGTTTGGATGTGGTCTGCCAAAAGGCCTGGACAAGTGAGTGATGGCATGAAAAAAAAAAAGACTGCTGGGAGAGGAAAGAAGGAACATGTTCTGTTAACGGCTTAACGCTACAAACAAATGTCTGGAAATATCCTCAAAGCAAAAGCCTAAAAGTGCTTCTGCTAGACTGTACAAAATCTGGGAGTAATTCTTTTTGTAGGGGAGCACCAGGCCTGTGACGCCACAAAATCCTCTGAAAGAGATGTCAAAAGAATAAGAAGCCTGTATGCCAAGAACTGTAAAAACTAAATGATCACACGTATAAAATACATAAAACCAAAATTAAAAATCATTCAGAACATAATTTCTCTTAATTAAAGTCTCTAAAAAGTGGTAAGGAAATATCAAAACTAAAAAAACAAAAAAATCCTGGTCCTACCTAGCATTGGTCAAGCTCCAAAAACACCAGATCCTACATTTCCCATAATGAAACTCATTAGTGTCTTATCTATGGACTATTATATCATTCTAAAAAAGTATACTTGAGAACAGGGGTTTGTATCTGTAACCATGGTTTTGCAAACGTGTGCAGTGTCGTTTGTATCTGGAAGCTTAGTTTGGCAGACTTGTGCATTTTGTTTTCTAGTCAACACTGTCAGCCAACCATCGGGTTCAGTCCACATAGAGCCATGTAAAGAGATCAACCCGCACACGGTTATTTTTTAAAGATTTATTCTCTGTAGTCCCTAATTGAGCTACATTGACTAATTAAAGTTTTTCTTTTATGTTTTAACAGTTTTCATTATTTCAAATAAATGTACACATTTGCAAAACTAAGCTTACAGATACAAACCCCCGTTTTCAAGTACGCTTTTTAGAATGACATTATTAACAAACACTAATACACACACACAGGCTTGTTGGCAGTCACAACAAAGTGTCTCCATACAAGTCAGTCCATCAAATGACATGTTGCTGATAATTATTTGCACCCCGGGAGTCATTCCATTATCAGAAGGGTATTACAAAGAGTCCGGCGGCAGCAAAGAGCTGTTCAGACACCTTGATAGAAAAGCATATGCACTCTAGTTACCTGTACGTTTGGGCACTTTGGCTCTTAAATCAGCAGAAGTCCCTTTATTCTGCCGTCTTCTAGGCCTACATGAGAGGCTACTGGACAAAGCAACGGATGTCTTGTTTTTCAGATCTCCCACGCACAGCGCTCTGTGGAGGAGATGCACTTGTTAATGCTTTCTTCCCCGTTCATTTTAGTCACTTCACTCTTGTTTTCCCTCCTCCTTTCCTACCGCCACAACGCTCTTCCTTATACAACTTGACAGACTGGAGAGTAGACCGCAGCTCATTATGTGCCTGTTTATAGGAAGCCCTTGGATGGCACATCAAAGAGTTGCGGACTGTGGACATGTTTCTCAGTGCTTTCAACTGCTATTCCTGGATTACTATTGTGCTTGTGTACAAGAAAAACTAAAATAGACGGTAGCAGACAGAGAGGTGCCCTGTGTTTTTCTCCGCCCGTCTTTCTCACACAGTCTCGTCGTTTTCACAACTTCCCCTGCCTCCCTAGCTACATCCCAGCCTGGGATATGTCTGAGGATGGAAAAAAAAGGACAGTCCGTCCGTATACTGCCTCAGACTGGTGGCAACAGGGAAACAAATAGTTTTCAGTTTTTTCATATATATTTTCTTTTTGATTGGCACCTTTTCACAGCAGGGTCAAAATACAGGTCTGCCTCCAAGGCTTTACATTATTCCTTCACAATCTATACATCTAGACGGCATTGTTATCTGGTGCAGCTCACAGCTGACAGGCTTCCCGGTCTTGATAGAGAACACTGCTGTTGATTGGCACAACGGCTGACAATCGTTTTTGCCATGACTGATGAGTATTAGGACAGCCTGTCACGCCACGCTGCGCCTGGTCGACTGCTGGCTCTAGTTAGACACGAGCAGCACTTTGAATTCTTGTTTGTGTGATCGAGTTGTGACTGACTGACTAGTGGTTTCAACCTCTATAACGTGTTACCAAAAGGAGCCAGCGGGAGGAAAGTGATATTCATGAAACAAGCCCTGCGAGAGCACCTGCAAGCACCGTGTTCACTTTAAATGCCGCTTTAGTTTCCTGTTCATTTCTGTGTTAGTGTTAGGAATGTAGCACTGCTTTGTAGTGGAATAAAATGATTTAATAACCACGATCATGACGACTATAAAATGTAGAGGCTACAGGAAAATGAAAATTCAATAAATGTATCAGCAGACAGGAAACCATTACAGTTTCAATATACCTCTACTATTGTGCAGTAGGCTATGATTTCACAGTTCTCTGCAATTTTCAGCAAATGTCCATTAAACCAAACTAGCCAGTGGACACGGACGGATGAGCCCACCCCCGGGCCCACCCCCTCGCCCCCCCCCGGGCCCACCCCCTCGCCCCCCCACCTCCGGCACTTTGAGTCACAAGTCAAGTTAATGTCTAAGATATGCGAGCAGTATACCTTTGTTTTCATAATGAGAAGCTGCTGTCAGATTTAAATTAGAAGGAAACAGCATCTAAATTGCTCAAAACAAATATAAGGAAGAATATTCTGCATTATGAGAAGAAAACAAACACCAAAAAAAGCACATGATGTATGCGTGGCAACAACTGCTCCTGGAAAAAGCCAGCATCATAAACCATGTCAAGACAAACCACAGGGAAGACCAGACCCCTTTGCCAGACAGACACAAAAACAGGCGTACAACTCTGGCAGAGAGGCCTGCTGGCTTTTAGCAGAAAAGGCTGTGAAGTTGTTAAGCTCTGGCAGCCACGCGGACGGAGGGATGGACGAGCAAGTAAAAGCAGAGGGGAGGTCGGACTTGCAGAGAGTCGCACAGAAAAAGACACACGCATGCACATACATCTTCACGAGTGCATGCGCAGATTACTAATGTATGCCTTTGTGTAATGTTCATGAGTATAAATGGGGAGGTGCGAGTCTGCTGTTATGACCTTGACGGGCAAGGGCCAATATGGCGCGCGTGTCCCACTACAGGACTTCTCCTACATGCAATCATCCGTAGGAGTAGAAGTGCAACATGTGAGATACAACAGGCTGCTAGCAAGTCTGTGTGCTCAGTGAGACCGAAAGAGGGACAGGAAATTAAAAGGTGGAGCACCAGAGCGTATAAGAGTACATGAAGTCCTACTACGTACGTAGAAAATCCTGAAAGGCAAGTTGGCTGCACTAATCGTGGCTCAATTACCTTCCTGTCATCCAATAGTAAAGAATTTCTGGCCGCTCTAACCAATAGAAGGAAGAAAAGGAAGGAGGAAGCAGCTAGCGTGAGGTTGGGTGCGAGAGAGTGCATATCAGAGCGCAGCACGTTGCCCTGAGGGTGGCTGTGACGCAAGAATGGGTCCTGCTGATTTATACACACAGACAAGTGCTCAGACTGTAAATAATGGCGCACACACACACACTCGCAGTCACGAGTGAAATGTGCTTACACACCCCCGTTACCGTGCATACACTTGGCAGTTACTGAGCCCACACGCAATTACCAGTGGCTTAACACGTGCCCCCCCCACCCCCCTCCCCAACACACATATACCATGTATATATCACCAGAGGCTTTGTGCCAACATGGTGCTTCACTACACTCGCACCACGTCACCAGCAGCACCAGAGGAAGTCATTCACTGCTCTTTCACTCTGAACCCTATATACAGCGTCATATACCACGTCTAAGAACACAGAGACATTATACAGATGAAGGGCTAACAGCCTAAGTACCTGCTGCTAGGCAAACTGGTGGGCTAACAAATGTCTGTTATAGGGAAGAGTAGAATGAATTCCGCACCAGTTGCATTTAGACAACCCATATTTTAAATGTGTCCCCACAAATGTCTTTGTACTCAGATAAATGCTATGTATAATGTTTAACATGGTCACCCTCTTATTTCAGTGTGTTAGCATGCTAACGTTAGCTAATTAAACACAAAGCACAACTGAGGCTAAATGGAATGTCTTTAGTGTTGCAGGTATTAGTGGTGGTGTCCGATATATTTACATTTTTACCTGACGATGACACAATATGGAAAGTTAATTGATCACCATAGTTGTTGCAATTCATCTTGAGGGGAACGTGAATGTCTACAAAATTCCATGGCAATCCTTCCAATAGTTGTTGAGATCTTTTAGTCTGGACCAAAGTGGTGGACCATCAGACAAACATGGCTGAAATGTTTAACTCCAGCTTACAAATAAGCACCCTAAATGCTACAGCAAAGCCTTATATCTGTTGTGTTTAAGAACTGTACACGAGAATCATAACTTAAAACCAAACAAAACTGGGATTTCCAATCAATCTAGCTTCCCTTTGGATGGGTCTAACTGACTGCTAAAGCCCTGAATAATCCCAGTGCTGCTATAAAAACTATGGAAAGTATGCGCTGCCCACTAGAACAATCCTTGTCCTTCTGATACGGTCTGATAGTCACTGTAAAAGCCAGGGACACTGATACCAGAAAAGAACAGGCAATGAATGATGGGGCTTAGTGACAGATTAAACCCTACCTGCTTCTTAACAGAGAGGAGGGAGAGGAGAACAGCTAACACACTAAGGGCTCTCTCTAATAACCCCCCCTCCCCTCTTGTTCTCATGCCTTTCCCTTCTTATCTGCCACTGAATGGAGGAAGAGTGCCAAGACTGCAGGCTTCACGTCATTCAAGGACAAGGTAAAACCTTCATTACACGTCTGATTCTTATGAGCAAAAACACACAATTTACTGAATTTATTGAAACTACAATGTGGTTTTCC
>JAVQJL010060793.1:0-32593 GCA_036024295.1 Nannoperca obscura | reverse complement strand
AAAGCCCTAAGCTCCTCCTCCAGCTCCCAGGTGTAACTCTACTGACGAGCCAACCCAGCTGTCAGCCATCAGACTCAAGATCAGGTCACCAACATCCAGAAGGTTGGGTCGTCACAATTTACACTGGTTTAATCAGCATTAACTGTGCAAAACTTGTAGTTATGTAGTTATATGTTGGTATAGGTACAGGTATATCAGGTAAAACTACAATTAGTCCCAGATTGCAAAAAAAATATATATATTACTTGAAGGTCATCCTTCATAATGGAACATATTCAAACGGTGACTGGCCTCATTACATCTTTGTGTTACAACAGAATGATGCCATAACACATTTTATGTAATTAGTGTCCACAATACACTGGCCCTTCTGCTGTCAGTACACTTTGTTTGCAAAACGAAATAATGTAAGTAGGAACAATATGGCTGGATATCTTGACAAGTTAAAATACTCTAATATTCCTGAATTTATGTTATGTGTAAAAATATTATCTTAAATGTAAGTTGTGCCTAGGTCAGAGTCAATCAGTGGAGGAAAAACGCTTGGCAAAAGACAAGTCACAGTGGCAAAAGACTGATCTGACTTGCTCAACTGAAGCAACTTTTTAATCATACTCCTTTAAACTCCCAGAGACTTTTCTATAGTACTAGACCCCCTTCCCCAGAAAAAGAAGCCCCAAGACTCATTTTAGCTACCCTCTAACCCTCATGGCTTAATGTCTTTTTTCTCTTCCCAAATTCAGCCAATTTTCCAACAGAAGACCAGCTTCTTGCAGTGATCCATGTGACTCCTTTACTCAACAAACTTGGCCTCAGCCTACATGACTTTGTTTCCTTTATCCATAACCTCCAAAAGAATATTTTTTTCCTCAGCTGAAGTTCATCATACACGGCACATCTTTTTATGCCAATAATTGGAAGGAGAAAACCTGTATTCTGTCTTCAGGTAGCATTCAGTTAAATGTTGCATTACAGCTGCTCTATACTGTTCATCTCTTTAGCTATTCCTTAGGAAGGGAACAGGTAAGAAATGTGAGGAAGCAAGAGAGTGAGAGGCAGATAGAACATAATAGTCAGTAGTTTTCTTTTGCAGCAGAGCAGTCTGTGTCTGTTGCTCCTGCTTCTGTCACCAAATTCATAGCTATAAAATATAATTTTCGCAAATTTTGCTTTGACATAACGATACAGGCCATTTCTCACCATCCCTTTAAACCGAAGGATCTGTGCTCTCATGATTTTCACCCCATTTATTTGAGAACTAACAGGTGTAATAATGTTGTAATCTGTCATTGCTAAAAAGGCCTCATTTTTAGTTCGCTTCCTATACGATTGCTATGCTGATGACACTAAACGCTACTTTTCCTTCCTGCAGAACCTTATGTTTGAATTTCCAGTACTGAAGTCTCTGCTAACAGTGACAACCATGAACAGGTCCAATGCCACATTTAGTAGACCCTTGTAATACAAGCATCTACAGTATAAAAGGGGTAAAGTTCAGTTATACTCAAATTATGGAGGAGACAAATACTCTGGATATAGATTTTGGTTACTGAGGAATGTATCCATCTAAAGGCCTTAATCAGTTACATTTTATGGGTAACAATGTTGTTCAACTTACTGTGTGAATTTCGACTGAAAACATTTTCAAGTCATGTCACCTTCCCATTATTTCTCCTCTACTGACTCTCTGTGTGCACAAATAATCTTCTATCTAGCAGATTTTTGGAGCATTTCTCTTACATTATATTCCCATAGCCTCGACCTGATATAAATCTGTTTATCTTTTTGCAAATATGCGTCTCTATGTTCAGCATTATTCCAATATGTAAGCACTATTTGTCTGATTCTTATCTGTCCTTTTCACTGCAACGGATGAAGACCCAATTTCCTCTTGGTTCTCATTAAAGTTGCAGCTAAAACTGTCAGGGCACAGTGGCTCTGACCTTTGTATATCAGTTGTTTGTGCTGCAGTATAAGTGATCAGGAAATCTGAGCTCATTCAGCTCTTTCACTTAAAGCAAGTCATATCATATCATCTATAGATTTGAATAACAAAATGTGTCCTTAAAATCTTCATTTCTTTTCCACTACTCTCTTCAACTATTTTCTCAATCAAAAATATGATGCTGTATTCATAGGCAAATGATACAATGATGCAAAAAAAATCTAAAATAATGTAGAAAAAAACATGGGTTTGATGGTCACATTTCAAAACTATCTGGACAAATGTCTTTAGGACTTTAGGACAGTTTTTGAAAGTGAAATCCAAAGGTTTTATTTCAAAAGCAACATAATTTGATTGATGAAGGCAGCTCAACTGATAGCACATGAATGGTGCAGTGTAGATGACCTTATGTGAGTCATAAGAGCAAGATAAATATTTAACCTCCCTTCTTTTTAGTTTAAATTAGGTAGAATGCGAGTTAGGATGTCAGATAACCTTTCATAATAAAATCATTAATTAATATATAATGTTGTACCCTTAAAGTAAAGTTAAATATGATATAACCAAAGGTTATCTAGAGATCTTTCTCTCTTATTTGCGTGCATACGTTAGCTTCTTTGAAATTTCTGATCACTGCAGCAGTAAATGACCCCTACTCTAACTTGTCATCCACAAGAAGAAATCAAACTTCTGATATCTGTCCAACCAAAGACCTGCACTCAAATATTCTTTGTTAAATCAAGGAATCATGAAATAAAACAATTAATCAATGTAGTAGAAATAATCGTGGTCAGATTCTTCCAACAGATCAGACACCAGCAGTTACTGCTGCCAAACTGACTGGGCGATTTGCCTTCTGAGCAGTTATTTATGATTCAGCATTACGAGGGGAGTTGGTGGTTCTGCAGACTCACTGTATGCCTGTATCCTTAGGGTCATTCAGATTATTCATGGCATGGTGAAGTTAATTCTTCTTAAATTTGGAGTGCAGACTTCAACCAAACCTCCTGCATCAAGTGTGCATGTAGTGAAATTTGATTTAATTTGTGCCCTTTGGGTCCTAGCATCAGTATGAAATTCAATATAACATTGACCTTTCACAACACTCCTCAGATCAGCCTGAAAAGTGGACAATACTTTTATTTTGTGTGGCCAATTGAATATGGTGACACTGCTATTAGGCAAATACTGTATATAGCTCATCTCAGTATTTCAACGAGCAATTTGTACATGTAGAGTGACATTTGGATTCATTTCTGCTGCCATTGTCAGAAGCACCCTTGAAATATGTACTCAAGCACATTTGATGGGACACAGCCTTATAGGTATAAGCCAGCTAGTTGTCCAAATGTCAGGAGTAGGCATGAGTGAGGAGAAATAATGTGGACATTTAGTTGTGGTGTGAGAAGAACCTGTGGTGGACTTGATGTGTCTTGGTGAGGGCTAGCATGAGCTAACGTTACCTACGTCCCACTTTTTATACACATTACATACTATTCATTTACCATGATTACTTCAAGCTAAATGTGTGCTATCTGTGTGACAAATCCTGCTGGTACCAATACAATCAGTATGTGATTAACATGACCCTGAATTAATAGCCTAATTAACGATCAATCTTACATATACCTACATCCTTATGTCTGTGATTAGTTGTTTTAGTGCACTGCAGTAGTGTACATCGCACTGCACATGTTGTTATTGAAAGATCTCTGCATTGTAGGTATGTGGGTAATAAAGTGAATTCTTGATCTCCAAGTGATTTTCCTACTTTGACAATAATGCATGTCAACAATTATATTGTGCAAAGTTTCAGGAAGTCCAATTCTGGTGCTGTTTTTGACAAAATCGTAGCCACCGTAAACAATGTTCATGAATGTTAAATATGAGACGATCCCAGGAATTATTTATAATGCAGAGTTGCATTCATTTTTTTATAAGCCCTGTGGGATGAAAAGCATTTGAGCAAACATGTCATCTGATCCCTTTTAAATGAAAGCCTCATCAAAACCCTTCAGGCTAAACCCTGTTGCTCAACACCTCTCAGATGTTTCAAAGCCTCTCCACGTACCTCAATACTGTTTTTGTAAATTTCAAATTACATCACATTCCCTTGAAGTAATTTGCTTAATTAAAGAACATTTCATAAAGTCCGTACCCCCCTGTTTTGTTTTCCATAATACTGATTCCTGTTAATTAATTGCCTTTTTGCCTTAGATTAAAGGTTGAGTCATATGGGGCAGCTTAGGTATGTAAAAATTCCCAAAGCATAGCAGAAGATAATGGTGTTTAATTGAATGATAGTCCACCAAAGAGGCAGGAAGTGATGAATAAAAAATGGAAATGGCATATGAAATGAGGCATATATGTGCCTGGTTTATTTATTTATCTCTGCCCAGACTGGGTGCGTTATGAATGGCAGCGTGCCTACACAGGTGGAAGGATATTCACGCATGAAAGGTATGGGGAGAGAGACAGAGACAGACAGCGAGAGAGACAGATAGAAAAAGAGTGGGGGGATGAATAATTGATGATACAAACTTCTCCAAAATAGTAATCAAAATTCAGGAAATTGGAGTATAGAGCCCCCATCTATACAGGTGAAAAACAACATCTAGCCATTACAATATGAATTTTGATCAATCTTTCAATATAGTTGATGTGAACCCTGGCATCTTTGTTTAAAATAGCACGATTCAATATGCAATAAAAATCTACTAAATGAATAATTCAATAAACAGAAACAGAAAATCAAAAACAAAGGGCAGCACACGATAAACCTTGGAGAAGACATCTCAGGACAAATCAAGTTGTCAGGTAAGATAGATGGAAATAAATTTAGGATGTCTTGCCATTTCATAGTGCAAAACAGCTGCATCATCTTGATATAAGATCGGTTGCTCACAGTCAAAAAGAAAATGTGTTATTGTATTATAAATCCTATGCCTTAAGGCTAAAAATAAACATAGTATGTAAAGTAGTGTGCCGTGACATTGAAACTGCTAACCCAGCATTATTCATGAGTCTGAAAGATTCACAAGAATTAAACCCACAAAGCCTGACACAGCAAAAGGTCACAAGTTCACGGCCTGTTCATCAGCAGAGCTAAAGAAGGCACAGTGCTTATGTCTGCTGCCTTGAGATCAATAAGCTCCATGCAGTTTGTGTATTTCACCTCAGAGACTGAAAGTGCTAAACCTTGACATCCAAACCATTTCACTCCACATATCGAGTCCATATGCTGACCAGTATTCCCCATGGGGACGGCATCCGAAAGTACTAATTGTATTACTCCATTGCTCTTAAGAACAAAATAGATTTTTCTGGATATAAACACATTTAAGTTGTGGTTTCTTGTAAACCTAAACCTTTAACTCTCAATGGGACTGCATTGCCACCCCCAAGGTTACAGCGGACACTGAGAAGTAATTAAGATAAAGTTAATAGAAAGCAGTTATAGTTCAATAAGCCAGGGTATAATTGAAATGACTAGCTCTAACTTTGACTTCTAATGCTGAAAATAAAACATAAAAACAGTAATTGAATTTCACTTTCAGCTCTGGAAACAGATCAAGTTGGTCAGTGGGTTATGCTTTGGGGGAAATGGCTACCTGAACCAACAGAGCCTGTCCTTACAATATATGTGTGTACATCAAATTAAAAACACATTCACACTCCCAAAGCACAAAGAAGAACATAACAATTGCAAAACAATTACACTTCTTTATGGTGAATATGTCTAATTCTAGGAAGTGCTTTATTGATCTGACCTGAGCTGAGCTGTTGCTGGAGGCTCACATAACACATTTAAGACTGTTTAAATGAGATTCACATTTTTGTGGACGCAGACACTATATGCAACATGATAGTGGAAACAGTGGTGTGAATACAATGCATGTGAGAGCTATGGGATCTGCAATTAGGATCATGCTTGGATTAAGAGTGGAGTTGTCGCTGATGGTGAAACAGAATGTCTTGCTAACAGAATGTAACGTTAAAGCATACTGACCTTTTGGCAAATGGAGGGACCGACATCTACACAGTAAACAAGTCAAAAATAGTGAGGGCTGAGCTGAACTTGTATGATTTTACTGTATGCCATCTTTCCAATAAAATCATACTTTTCACTGGGTTCCACCTATCTACATAGCATTAATACAATGTGCTAATGCATATATGTATGTTGGGGTTTCGATAACAGGGACATCAGTGATGGTGAATGGCTGCATAATTTAAGCAATTTCTTGTTGTGTGTGTTTTTACAAAATTTCTGTTTTATTTCTGAGTGAGTGAGTGAGTGAGTGTGTGTGTGTGTGTGTAACATGATCCAGAAGGTGTCCGTGTGTGTATGTGGGTGTCTGTTTATAGATCAAATAACATGAAATCCACTTGTTTGCAGTGGAATCCACAGGGATTAATTATGTGCTCCAGGTTGACAGGTTTAACACCTCATTATATGTCGTGATAACAAAGGCCTGACGCGATTACAAGAATGGTAGAAAATAATGCAGACTTATAAAAACAGTAAGTAATTTGATGCTTAGTAAGTAATGACATTGATTGAGTTATTTTCTTAAAACTTGAACATTTTGACGATTGTGGTTATAAATGAAAATGACAAGTTTGGAAGATATTAGACTTAGCCACAGTAGTTGATGACATTACATTTTCATTTAGGTATTTAGCAGACGCTTTTATTCAAAGCGACTTCCAGGTGGGGAGGTGACTGGGGGAGTTGGGGGTTGAACACATGACCAACACACCCACCCCAAGGGATGACATCCCTTTTTTGTTTTACACACTATGTATTAGATGTCAGCAAGCACCAAACTTAGAAACGCAGACAATGTTTTGTTTTAGTTTTTTTTATCCCTACTGATTTTTTTATGTTTGGAAGCACATTTGCTCACTTGGATGTCTCGTCATATAGACACTGAGCCAATTTAGATTAACTCTGTTTTCAAATGGTAAGGTTATGTTCACTCTAAAAAAAAAAAATCTACAAAATGTCTGATATGTGAATTGACCCATCACTGTTTCAGAAATACTGTACCTTCATGGCAAAGTTGAGTTGTGCTGACAGACAGTATGTTAGTGTGAATGTGCCCTCCATAAACTGTGTTTGGCCAGTGAGCAGTGTTGCATACAGTACCCGGGGAGCATTTTGGCAGGGCTTGAAAAGAATGGTTAAGACAGGCGGAGAGCACTAAGCTCCTGCCCTTGATGCTGTGTGGAGCGAAGAGCACAGAAGAGCATCACATTTCGACCAGAGAACAAAGTGGAGGCAAGAGAAATGCAGGTTACATGCTTCATTAACAACATACAACTTAGGGCCCCTGACACTCGGCTGCCAGGTGAATTAGTTGTGGATGACAAGAGAGGGAGGAAGTGGGTGAAGAGGAGGCCTTGTGGAGAGGATGTGCCTCTTTAATTAATTTATGTTGACAACAGAGTAATCTAACACTGTTTTGTGATGCGATATATAAAAGAAAAAGTGGAACATTTAAAAAAAAATGTAATGAGGCTGCTGATGGGTTTGTTCATTTTAATCTTTAGCAGGAGAAGTGTGAGTGAGAAATGGGAATGCGAGGGAAATCATTCCTTTTTGTCACTTTCTCACGTTATGTATTTAATTAATTCTGAAATGCAATCTTAAGGTATCACCTTGGGCTGTGGGAACATATGATGGATGCTTTAAAATACTGTGTGACATTTTATAGACTGATTTGTCGAATAATCCAAAGAATAATCGAAATCAGTTTACAATGAAAATGATCCTTAGTTGCAGCCCTCCTGTACATCGATATTGCTAATGCATATTCTGAATTCTGCCTTTACCTTACTGATTTCATTCATTTCTTTTGACTGTTTATGTGGGAATGGAGAAGCCATTTGAGCTTTTAACTGTAATTAGGAACTGAATAATTAACTTGTACATTGAGGTGGCAAACAAGACACAAAAACTGCAGCCTTCAGCCTACCTCCAAATGTTGAACGCGTCTGCAAATTTGATTAACTTTGTGGAATTTTGTTTACCCCTCGCTGTCTTCCCTGTTCGGTGCCACCTTTTCCAATTTTAAGACCCATGTTTTTACCACTGTTTTTGAACCCATTTACACTTGTCTTGGGCAGATCCATCTCTCTAAGACACTTCCCACTGGAACTACATCAGTGGGCTGTTTGTGGAACTATCCCCTGTCACCTGTGATAATGGAAGCTAAAATGACAACAAAATTACCCTGATATAAGCTGTCATTCTCCCTGTCTCATTAAAGCGAGAGGAAAAAAGGGCTCCAGAAATTTCAGTATATTTGATCATACAGAAGGCACACAAGCTGTAGAAGTGTTTATTATATGTCATCTAGATTTTCTCCAAATATGAGACATGAAATGACTGGTGTACATGGGGTCTTTGAGTCTCCACAATTATTATCTTTACTACATGGTTTGCTTTTATTTTATTTTTATTTTTGTGTATTGCACTTATCTTGTTACATGTTTATCAAAGTATTTTACTTGTCTAATTGTATTGTAAATTTCTCTGTAAAATGTATTGGTCAACATTAGGTATTTTTTAATAAAAACGACTTGACTTTTTATGTCTACAGTTATACTATTGCTATACGTTTATTTAGGAGCATAATTGTAAATCAAATGAATTGCCCTCTCTTTAGTCCACCTTTACACCGCTCTCCACATCAGCAACTTCAAAGTAAATTTCACACTTTAAAATACATTTCTGAACAACAGAAATGATCCGTGAAGCATTGTGATTAAAAGTGTCTCGTGGTCTCTCTATTTTGAGTCTCACTGGGGATATTTGTGCTGTTGACTTTTTTTTATCTATGCTGGAGTTGACTTGACTTTGTACAGCTTGCCTAAAATACACCCGTGAGCTGACAGATGTTAGCAGAGAGTTGTGGGGGATATCTATAATTCCCTGTCTGTCGCTAAGTGTGATTGAAGGCCGTGCCATAGTGCAGTTCAGGAAACCTTCTTAAAAAATCTATTTCGGAGGATACTGTGAGAACTTATTTTTCTGTCTTATTTCATTGCACTTCACAATAATTGAAAGAAACTTTGAGCTCCTCACAACTGTACACTGCAGAAACAAAAGTACAATTTTAAAGACACTACTGATTCTCATGGTGACCATTTAGGGGGTTAGATAGCCCAACAATGCTAATGGCCAAAAGGATGTTTTCTTTATATTTGTATTTATACCCATATAACTTCTTAGTATGTTGGTAAGAGATGCTGATTTGGTAGGCTTAGAACATAAATCAGGTGATGATGTTCAAAATTTTGTAGTCAAAGGCATGTCTCTGCACACACAAACACACCATATGCACAGTGAGAAATGGATTTCCCGAGGCTGGGTAAGGCCAGTAAGCATATTGGCATGGAGAGTTCTGGCCAGTTCTGAATACGTAAGTTTTTCTAGAGTGATCCATCTTTATAAAATATACACTTATTTTGACCTTGGTGCGGATACACAGATAAGTCTGAGAAGGGCTACTGAGAAGATAGGTAGAGAAATACAACCATCCCTCTGCTCCTTCTATTCATAAATTTCTCACCATGCGAGAAGAGGGACATCAATTATTTACCCTTCCAGACAAGGACAGTGATAGAGGGAGAAGGGAGGAAGGAAGGAAGGACGGAAAGTACAGAGAAAGAAAGAGAGCGAGAGAGAAAGAGAGAGAGGTTTAGTTCAGTTTAAGTACACTTTGATGATGATACTTCCTTTTGTGTGCTTACTATAGAAAAAGTGGTAATAATTTAGACATATTTTTATAGTGTATCAATTAGTACACATATGTAGAATCACGGTTGTATCTAATCAGGTCATTTTTTAAATGAATTATTCCGGAGGAACAAATTGCATACCAGCTTTCTGCAGGGGTTCCTGATTTCCCCATCTGCTTCTAGTCACTGCTATTTTTTGAGGTTTTGAATCATGTTATTTCTCCCCTGCTGTAAATTTAAAAACCCTCTAGGAGGTTAATTGGATTGTATTCAGGAGCATCAAATTAGTTTTTTATATTCCACTTCACCCAACTTATCATATTTCACACAACTATTTATCAAGTGTGAAGGTCATTCAGGCACAAGCACTGAACTAATATTGGCAATTAAGTGTTTACAATTGTTAATTAAGCACATGATTAAATTAAAAAATACAAAATGTTCCACCCACACTATTTAGTAAACACCTGTCGTGTTTATGAGTGACATTTCACTGATTTATTATTTTAAGACATGTTTGCATTTGTTCATATTTGCTAAATTTCTGCTGCGTAAAACATAGAAGCATATGACTGTGAGTATGCCTCCATTTCTTAGGGCTTTTAGACAAATGCAAAGCCCTAACTTTGGTTGTTTGCCAGAAGACATAAATGGTAATTTATGAACAGTTCAGACTCCCTCTAATCCTATTTTAACAGCCAATCCGGCTGACTTTCCAAATTGGTGTCAGCCTGCACCTGTTGGCACTGCTTAAACACACTTGGTAGGTGTGCTCCACCTCGTTGCTTTTGATTAAGGTCCTTAGGTTAAGAAAATGTCATTTGTACCCCACAAGGTGGCTCGTGGGGCACCATTTCAACAATTAATTCTCACTGTGCTTATGACAGTGACAAAATACCCACCAACCAGACCAATAACTCCAAGCCCATTTGGAATGGAAATATGCTCCCTCTGAATCCGTTAGAGAGAAAAATTACTCCTTGTTGGCTGTATGGGGTATCGTCTCTTTTCTCCCCTTTTCTTTCTTCCCTGTGGAGCAAGGTCTTTGAAAAATTGGGTTATGTGACAGAATCAATAATTCTCTGGGAAACCTTGGTTTCTCAGATGGCGTGTGAGGCAAGACCTGGCTGCTAGTAGGTGTCTCTAAGGAGGAGGTTCAGCAAAGATGTTGTGGTTAATATGACATCACCTACAGTAATTCACCTATAAGGTTGCCTGTCACATCAACTGTTGATTGATGTTTCTCATTTTCTACTTGGACATCATTAATTATGCCTAGGAAGGTGAAATTGCTACAGTCGCCGGAACCAATGACATGAAAGGCTGCACAAAGCAGCACAGTATCGGACTGTATATCAAACAGTGTGAAAATGGGAAGAAATAATGTCCCTGTTTTGAATGGTTATGAGAGATGTTATCCTGCTTCTCCTAACTCCTTGCTATTTCTACAATGTCCCCTCTCGGTCTATATTTCATTATATTATCATCCCAGTCTTCTTATTGCTACTTTCCCAACACCATATGTGCATATATATGATGACAAGGCAGTGATATTTTTATTGCCAGGATTAGATATGTCCAAATCAAATCAACCTGGCTGAGATTTCAGAATTAATTCTGCATTTGTCATCTACTGGTTCTTTTTACTGCTCTTCCAGTGACATACTGTACTCACTGACACATTTAACCAGTCTATAACCAGTCTATATCAATACAGCATGTCAAGTAGAACTGAGCAGAAGATCCAAATCCCACCTAAGTTAGAGTGTGTAAACTGCAGCAATGATAAAATGAATGCAAACAAAAAAATATTTTTTACTTCTTGATGTCTTGGCTTACTCAAAGACCCTGAGGCCTGTGTCAGACTGCACTTCTCTTTAAGGCATTGGAGGCAAACTAGATAAAAAAGAAAAATACAATAAAAAACATATAAACAATAAAAAGAGACAGAGAAAGCAAAGTAAGTACTTTATTTCCAGAATGTTTCAAATGTCAGTACTTAATATTAAAAAGTGAATTCTGTCTAGTTTACATACCATAAAAGTGTTATTACACATATATACATACCAAATGCCTGACACTGTGAGTAACAACAGGCCAGTTACTGTACGTAACATGCAGTGAACATGAGATCTATTTTGTTGTTCTAGGGTAAAAGAGTCTTTTACTTTTCACTGGACACACAATTACACATTTTGATTTATTTCCATTCCATTCTAATGCCTCTCTTTGTAATTCATCTTCATACTCTGTGCTCACAGTCCTTTTCGAGACACGAAATCACCTTTTTCACCTTTCTCGTATTGCACTAAATTCAAATGCCAATCCCACTGTTGGGACATTCCCAACTGGCCTCCACAGTAACAGAATGCCACTATATATTCTGCCCCACTCTCCTCTCTCCTGTCCTCCTCTGGTCCCATCGACTCTTGACCCTCTCACCACCACCCACTGCACATATCTCTCTCTCTCTCTCTCTCACTGCCAGGAAACCTGAGGAGAGTAGATTTTTCTTTTTTCCTCGCAGGCACTCTTCTGTCCCTGGACCTGTTATTCCCCCTCCTGCCAGCGGCCTTGCTAACAGATTGCCAATAAGCTCGGTGGCAGGCCCCACCAATGTGCCCCCCACCCCCCGCCCCCCCTGTAATGGCCTCTCTCTGAGGAGGGAGCTCCTGTCTGTCACTGATCCGACTACCCTTATAACCCTCTCCCACTCTCATTCCCTCCTCTTCTTTTCCCTTTCCTGTCACACCATCCACAACCTGCCTTCAGGGCGTTTCATCACAGGTTGAAGGTGTGCCTGTCGCTACATGGCCATGCATGCTCGACTGCACACGTGAACACACAAACACATACACAGAAATAAAGGTACAACACAAAATCATATTCAAATGCACTCACACATACTTAACGTTTATGTCTCCCTTTTTTCCCTTTTTAGTTCTTTCTTGCCCTTTTAATATCATTTTCTCACTCATGTATTTTTGATTGATAATCCGCCAGCAGCCATGCAGCATGAAGTGTCAGGGAGGACAATGAAGAGCAAAACCATGAGGGAAAGTTCATTTACTTGGCAAGATTTATATTGAAACTGACCGTTTGCTAAACCCCACTCCTGATTGCCCAATCATAGTTTAACCGCAACTAAGCAAAGCAGGCCTGTCAGGCATTGGATTTCTACATATGCCGAGACAGTGTGGATGGGGCTGTAGTAAGAGAGTTTTACATTAAAATGATTTTCCTACTACCTGCAGTAGTAATGACACTTTTTATGTGACACCATCTCATGTGGAATATATTATTGGAATAAATATTATTGTTAAAACATCAGCTGTTATCTCAAAAGAAAAGCTGTGGTTTTAAATCCAGTTATTAATTGTACAAATGGCCTGGAGAGGTCCAAGGTGTGTGATATGACTAAAATGTGCCTTTAATTTCCTGTAACCTTTCGACTGTATCTGCCCCCCACTTGCTCTGTCAATGATGATTTAATGGTAAATATTACCCTTTTTCCAAAATGCTCCACAGGGTCACGCACAAGCTCTGGCTACCCTTTTGGTGGAAATGTGTGTGTGTTCGTCTGTGTGTGTGTAAGAAAGGGGTGGGGGGGAGTCCAAATCGATTTTCTTAGTTTGACAAACTCATGATACTGGACTTCACTGGATGAAATGACATTTAGGAGGGGACTTCTTCTGTTTTCTTTACCTCTCCGTTTACAAGTGTTTCAATTAAGTGAATTGTGTTCCTTGAAATGATGTCCTGTTCACAGAAAAACAGTAACTGGTCGCAGCTGTGCATTGGATTAAACCCATTCTCTGATGAAATAATTAATTTCTCAGGCTTGTGCTGTCACCAACTCCACAACAAATAAACATCAAACTGCTGGGATTTCTCCCCATTGCATCAATGATTCCGCCTAGCTTCTGAAAGCTACAACAGTATCAAAGAGCGGTTTATTTATGTTCCTGCAGCAAATCCATTATTTCCTCCATGTGTATTGTTTTTGTGCATGTGTCTATGTACTTGCACACATTTATTCATGGATCACTGTATATTTCTAAGTCAATCAAAAGGACAGGTGCATTGCAGGTCTTGGCCTACTTCTGAGATATATGACTAATTCAATGTTCATCCTGCCATATAACAAGCAAAGGGAATTCAATGAAAAGTTTTCAGGGAATAGCATGTTACTGAAGAAATAAAATGTTGAAAAATAAATATCTCACTTGGTTATCATTTTATTCTCTCAGGTCTTTTTCTCTCAGTTCCTCACAGTCAACCTCCATTTGGATCTACCTGTCATTCCTTTTCTGCCCGTCTCAAACGCCCACTCCTACCCTATTTTTTTCAACATTTGTTTTTCAACATCCCACAGTTCTTCCCCTTGGTCTGGTGAAATTAAAAACATGTACTTCACCAAGTATGGTAAGTAGGCTGTCATTTTCTGCATAAGTGAGGAGCAGATGGGCATTTCGCAATGGAAATGTAACATTTCCTCATATTCCTATGCTAGCCTTGAAATACATGTAGAGTTCATGTTTACTATATTGGTGTGTTTGTGTGTTGGTAAAATCAGGGGTATGAAGAATTAATAATGACAAGACACAGAAACATTTCAGCTGTATCAACCTCAAAGATGCAAGTTCTGAGTTCTCGTTTTCTAAATGGTTTCAATTAGAAATCAGCTTTGCAACAATTAGTGACAAAGTGACAAATATTCCAGAAATGTCCAAAATGACAATCTCACAATTGCAGATTTTTTGCGAGGATTTCTGTTACTTCAATGTTATACAAAATTGCATAAACATGTATATACAAAAACCTAACTATCATTCTGCTATTTTACATAATTTTGGTTCAGAGTGTTGCAGGTGTATAGCTGCCATAGATGTAGAAATCCCTCAGATCCCCAAATTGTCTGTTTGAAGATCTGAAGGTCAAATTTGATCTATTGAACTAATAGCTTGCAGGAGAGATAAAGAGGCAGGGACATGTCAACACACTATTGAATTTAAATACAACATGAATAAGTCTAACATACTATGCATATTTTTATACATTATATTCCTTGTAGTTATAAACCTGGTGTTTTTGTATGTGCCATATCATTCTCATCCTGTAGGCCTAAAATGCCTATCATCCTTTTCCTTGTGTCAATCATTAGAGCTGGTTTATCTTGGATAGAACAGCTGGCTACATGTGGCTTTTGCAAAATAGCATACTTATAGTGTTTCTCTACTGACCTGCTGAACTTAATTTCTGGAAATGTTTTCCTCAGAGATGACAGGAAGGAAAACCACTAGATCTTCTCATCATCTGGATAATAGAAAACCAGCAAGGAGCTCAGTGTCATAATGGAGACGTTACTGAGAGCTGATTTCATCTGAAGCTAAAATTATTTGGATTTTAGAGTCAAACCTTTTCCTTAATGAAGACTAAGAAATTGCCTCCATGTACTTGCCTGCACGCACATGCAGGCTTTCAACACTGAATACAAACACTTTATATTTTATATTTAACGAACCCAACTCATTAAGTAGATGTTTATCTAGTTTATCCAAACACTCTTGAAATAACAGTTCATCACTTTTGATTGAAGGGTGGCCATTTTAATACTTAATCTTATAGTGGTTAAATAACATAGTCCTCTTTCTTCCAGACCTCCTCTTCCCACACTGCCACTTCCACCCCCTGAGGTGCCCAAATGCCTTCCCATCTTCCTTTATTCCAGATTAAAGCTTCAACCACCAAGGTCTTCTTGACCCCAGGAGAGCTGGCAGGATCAGACGGCTCCTGCTTTGCTTGCATTTTAGCTACAGTAGCTTGGCTGTCTTATCTGTTTCATTTTTATTGAATGGATTCAGGTTTCTTCATCCCCTCAGGCTCCTGGAGGCACGCCCACTTGCTGGTTTTAGAGAGCTTTTTATGCTGACTGAATGAACACGTAAGATCCCTTACAGCGCCAGGGATGACATATAGACCCCTCTTGACATTCGCTGGTTTGAAAACATATACCTGCAAGAAGCCCATACACAATTTGCCACAGGCCCTCTGGTCCTTTGACTGACAGGAGAGGACGCCGGGAACAGGTAGTGGTGAGATACAGATTTGCTGTAGGGAATAGTTTAGATCATAACATAACAGCAACTTCACAGATCCCAGGGCAGACTCCCTCAGGTCCCAAACAATCTCACCGGTGCAATTGCCTTCCATTTGCAAGGATATCACATGCAAATAGTTTCAGAAGCTCAATTTTTGTGCTGGATGTGTGAGAAATGCAGAAGTGATTTCCAAGTTTATACTTCCTTTACCTAGAACTGTGCTTGCATGGGAAAAAAACAGGCAATGTTAGATGTGTGCAGGAAAGTTTTGTGTACAGGCCTGCAACTGCTGTACACCTGGTGGACTTGCAGTAACAATTAAGCCTCTTAACTGACGGATTGAATTCACAAAATGTTTTGTTGGACCTGAAACACTTCCACTTCTCCTTGCTCTTGCAAGCTTCTTGACTAAATCATTACATACTGAGAAGGCATATGATCCAGCGCACAAGGTGAGGTACTTTGCCCTAGAGCCATTTCCCCCTGCCAGATACTGATGCAGACACATTGCTTCACATTAACCTCAACCTTCATCCTTACATTACAATGTTAATGGTGGGATAAAGAAAAGACATAAATGAGTAATATTATCCCATAAGCAGGAATCTTCTTTTGCATATACTATACTGAAAATATATGTTTAGGTTGTGTAGTTGCCAGTCCTAGCAATATATAGGTAGTGTAAACATGTTTTTTACTTTGTACAAGAATGTACAAGAACACTCTTGCATATGATAGGTCTAGTAAGGATATGGAAATTTTCACCCTTCCTCCAAAGTTCACTGAGGAGACCACTGTAGTCAAACGACCTTTTTCAGGGTATACTACAGTGTGCAGACACCATTATACCCAGTACCATGACTAATGGTGTAACCACCACAGTTAACATGTCTTGATAAGGATTAAGCTGTGCAGGAGCATGTTTGCTGACGCTCGCAGCGTTGCACTTAAATTAATCAACACAGACATGACTAAATGGACCATGATACTGTTTCCCAATAGGGCTACAAACAAATCTACAGTACAGAAGCCCTTCCAGCTGCTGACCTAATCTGATCTGGCAGATCAAAGAGAAGAAAATGGGAGGAAAAGTGAATAATCACATAACATGACACCCAGATAATGTAGATGAGAACACACACATGAAAAAATGATAATATAATCGTAGTCCATGACAGCAACATGTAATAAAAATAATTTGATTCTGTATTGACAACTATTAAAAAACAACAAAGTTAAGTGTTACAGTAATACACTATTTTCATGTACAAACTATAACAGACACCATTATATTCTCTATTTCTTGTGGAGTTGAATTGAGTTGAGTTGAATATATATATATATACATACAATACATATATGTATATAGATAGATATATTTATATATTTTGACCACAGCACAATTCTGTATTTTCCTCAGGATAACAGCGTCTATAAGGGGTTCCAGTTTAAACAGCACCACTCTGCTGACCTCTCAGCTAATGATGCACCACTTAATGTTTGGACGTCTTGTACAGTGCATCATGACAGTGCATAAATGCCCAATTGAGTATCTCTTAATGATTACTAATTACCCCAAAGGAAGCAATTAAACTGAGAAAAAATATAGGTACAGGGGCCTATCTCAACCAGAGTGGGTAATTACCATACTTAATATTTCCCCAATATCAGATACAGTTGGCAGCACAACCCCAAAGGCAGACTGGAGCATTACTCTCACAGTAAAAAATCACAATGCAGAAACTATCTATTGTGTGCTGAGCTATAATTTCCTGGAACAAGATCAACCAGACACATTGAAGAATATGAGGAAAATGGCTGAATTTTCTCCCCATTACTTCCATTAAGAACCTGTACATTGTGCCTTATTTTAGTAAAGCATTACCCAATTAGAGTGAAGGCAACTATGCAAAAAGCTTTGATGAGCTCCATGAAACCCTCTTGGGATATCTCACTCTACACCTTTAAATCTCAGACAATTGTACTTTTATCTCGTCTCCTTTCCTGAATTAAAGTAATTTTCTAATTAATTTGGCCTACTGAAAGATTTTATGAGATTTCAGCCTACTTAAGCATCATTATATAAGCAGGATGATTTTCATTCAAACAGTTGCCCCTTGCAACGTTCAAAGCAAACATTAACAACAGTGGTTACTTCACGTATATATCGAACTCAAGTCAAGTTGAATGATTTGATAGGTGAAAAGCAATGTTTATACTGTGTGAAGCTACTGTGTGTTGTTTTTTATGAAACCTTGAAAAAAGCACACCTCTTCTCCCTGCCAGGTATGCAGACATGATAAAACCCTGTTGCTGTACCTGACAAACAGGCTGAAAGAAGAAGACAAGATGAGCTGAGACGTAAAAGGTCACAAGTAATGGATGTCAGTCAGATTTGAGAGAACTGAATTTTCCAACCCAAGCCTTTTAGTTTTTCAATGTTGGAATGTGCATGGAAGGCACTTTTCATGAAATGCCATCCACGCCCCATCTACCACGAGGACCTCCACAAGACAGTGACAACCAGTGTGTGAAGTATTCTATGAAAATCAGGGGGTCTAATGGCATGGCTGGTAAAAAAAACAACAACCATATACAGTGGGTACGGAAAGTATTCAGACCTCTTCAAATATTTCCCTCTTTGTTTTATTGTAGCCATTTGCTAAAAATACTTATGACCATGTGATATTTTAGTTTTTCTTTCTTTTCTTTTCTTTACTACATTTCTGTTTTTTTTTACAATAAAGATAAATAGTAAATATCAATCAATCAACATTTGATTTTGCCATCTTCGGGGGGTTCTAGTTGTAATGAGGGGGGTCAAGACAACCTGAGACCCCCCTATTTTGCACGTTGGTGGCAACACATCACAGGTATGCACCATTTTATATATTCCATTATAGGATATTGTGTAATTAGATAAAAGCTATTCACAAAAGAAGATAACAACAGCCATGAAGAGGATGATGTGAAGTCTGGATGCAATGCACTTTGGAAAAGGTCATCATGCAACCTGCAAGTCTAGTGTTGACAAGTGATGGAGTCCGATTTGAATTAGTCAAATTGATTACTACTTCCTTAATTATTTGTATTCCTCAGAGTAGAACACACACATGCACACACACACACACACACACACACACACACACACACACACACACACTGTGGTTCTTTTAAAAGTACTGAACTGGAATGGAGTTGTCAGATGCTGAATTGCAACTTGTTTCAAGGCAATCAAACCACACCACCACACACAATCATGTCACACAGCCACCACATCCTCAGGGGCTATCTCTCACTTCATTCCTCACGTCCCTTGATGGGCACGGACACAGCAACGGAGGGAGCAACAATGCAACCCTAACTTGTGTGCGTGTGTGTGTGTGTGTGTGTGTGTGTGTGTGTGTGTGTGCACATAGCACCATATTAATTAACACAAACACATTCATTTTATTTTGAATGTTTGACTTGTTGGAGCAGGTGTTTAGCAGATTGCACACTAATTCCGCTCACTAAAGATACTGATTCCTGTATATTGCTGTTAGCTAGAGTCAAATTGTATGGCACATATAAACAATATGTTTAATATAAAACCTGAAAAAAATATATATATTTTGCTGTAATATCCACTGCGTTTTGAAATACGTAAAATCTGTTTATTAAAAGAAATCCAATTTTTCATATTTGTCAGTTGCTGTTAAAATATGTTAAGTATTAAAAAAAGTTTCTTTGTAGTTTAGCCTTCTTCTTTATACAAGATTTTTTTAAGTGCTGCCCAACTGCTTGCATTAAATTTAAAACATTTTCAAAAAAGTCAAAGATGATGTGATCTCAGATTCTCTCAAACATCAATTAATACTGTCAAGGATTTATCACAAGATGAGATAAGATGAGATGAAATGAGAGCAGTCAGCAGCCCTTAAATTTGTTGTACTTCCACTTTTCAAGGAAAACTGAATGTAGCAAAGAGTCTGCTTTGTATTGTGTGTGTGTGTGTGTGTGTACTGGTCTAAAGAAACACAGAACAATTGTTGGTGTCTGTTTATTTTTGGAAATGGATGCTAATGGAAAACCGATTGGTGACTGCAAATTAAAATACGGTCTCACTTAAAACAAACCACAGCAAATTCCTTGGGGAATCTTGAGATCTAGCTGTTGATTGCACTGATAGATTTCTCAGCATTTTGATCTGGTACCAAATGGTGAACATTATTTTGCTCAGATGTTGAGTGAAATGTACAATGATCCTGTAGATCAAAGTTTTGTTAATACTCTCCACCCTGTTGTAATGAGAATTAAAACTAAACAAGTTTCAGTTGGTAAAGGAAACTCAATTTACTTATTAAAGTCTGTGGTGGTGCTAATATATTTGTGTACCTAAAACAGCCACTGCAACTGAGTCAAGCTGTGTGCACAAGCCTTTTTGTGTGTAAAAAGGAGGTTGCCACTGACCAGGAGATGCTGAGTTTGACCTAAAGCAACCAGCACACAATACCCTAATTTAACCTAATTCCACAAAAGAAAATGCAATTGAATGAAATTTATACAAGCAAGTATTTAATCACATTACAATAGTAAGAATAATGGATTCCAAATACACCACATAATTATAGTATGAGTCTATATGGAAGATGAAGCTAATGAAGAGCGTGGAGAAGAAAATCTGATTTCCACCACAAGAGGTAAGGGGAATGTCAGTAGAAGTACTTATTATTATTCAGACTGATTAGCGGTGGCTTGGAAAAAGAACCAAATAAAGAAGCCAATAGAGACAGGCACAGAAAGAGTCCTTGCATTCACAATTTCACAGTTGCATGAAGTGAAGTGACGCCGACTTCACCTGGTGACCCTTATGACAATATCAGCTGCATAATAACATAGTTCACCAAATAAGCGTCAAACAAATACAGCTAATGTTATGTGACAAAAGAAACATTTTCATTAGAATATAATAAATTAAATCACAAATTAAGCCTGGAAAGTCTTGCTTTTTGAAGAGAGGTATCTGCTGATTAGTTGAGTTTGAGGGTTGATTATTATCTGTGGAAAAAAGAATTCCTAGTCCAAGGTCCACAGAGCTTTATAGCTTTCCACCCCCTCCATCCACTGATGGAGGCCACGAGTTGTGGTAGAAACCTCCAGACAATTTCTTTTGCTTAGAGTTTTTGTCAGACTACTGAACAGCTGAATGCTGAATATATATAATATAATAATATACATATAATATATAATGTATAATAATGTATAGATTGTACCAAAAGTTTGCAGTAGCAACAACAACAACAGTTGTAGCAGTTTTACTAGCAGCAGCAAATTAAACCCATTAAATCCCATATAAATAATGAAAATGCCATGTTAAACCCTGGAGGTGTCACATTTATGAAAAGGTTTTCCACTGTCCTCTAATCCAGCTGCTGAGGGAGAGCACACACACACAAGGAGCAATTGTGGGTGTGGGTTTAGCAGTCACAGTGGAGCACAAAAAGTAAGAACCAACTTATTCACAGTAATAGCAATTCCCAGTGGTTTCATCTTCCAGTGCATTAACTAAGGCTCTAAAGTCACAGAGAGAGAGAGAAATAAACTAGTTCCAGAGGTTCCAAGTCTTCATGTAGGTCACTTCATGAAAAAGGTTTAAAGATCACAAAGGCTTTCTTGCCCAATCATAGCTGAGCTTTACAGTCTACAGTTCACCATAAATTGCAGTAAATGGGACAGCATATTTGTTTTTTAAATCATGCATGAAGAAGAGGGAAACTGTACCTATATTTGGGTACCTTCATTAAACAAGTCAGAGCACATAAAACTGACAAGACTCTCAATGTGAGTAGTTAACAAGGGGAGTGTTTAAGACGTGGTCCTGCTCCAGAAACACAGCTTATACATTTCCAATTAAGTATGTGCAATGCTAATATTTCAATTTTGTAGATAAAAGATATGAGTATGCATACAACATGCATGTAAGCATGTAGCTGATACTCCCTGCATGATCCAGTTTGAACGAGAACGACCCTTTTTTACCATGATGTGGCCCAGAATGAAAAGGCCACATCAAAAACTGCCTGACCCATTTAGTTGCCTGTTCCACTTCTTTAAACCTGACAGATTTATTTCAGATGCTGTTGTGTACTTCTACCTCTTATTCTTGGCCTGTTGTGTTTTACATGAAGAGAATCAATTATTTAGTAAAACAATGTTGTATCCAAACCTTCCTATAGGGCAAGCTTGTAAGTGTAGGTCTGTTCTCCTTTTCACTTGTTTTTCTGTTGTTCACCTTGATGTGTTGATCATATTGCTATTCTTTTAATAAACATTTGAAAGTCGTTATTATTAAAATGAAGTGATGCAATGTTCAAGTGGACAAAAATAAAAATGTGTCAAAACTTGATATACACTTCTCTTTGTCCTCAGGGGCACACTTTTGTAATTCTGGTTTGATTTGAGGATATGTTTCATGCTATAGATTCTTCTTTACAGAGCACTATTGCAGTTCGACCAAACTGCAGATTTGTAACACAGAATGTTTGTTTCTGTGATGAATATAACTGAATGAGGCAGAGTGAAGGAAATGATGAACATTTTGGGGTCTTTATGTGCTTCCTAAACATGTGCTAAAAATGAGGGACAATGTTAATGAATTATAAAATAAAAGGCATAGAGAGCTAATGTTCCAACCTACTTACCTTAGATTGTTGTTCATGAGGCTTCATTGCATTTTTGCATAAATAGTTTCTGTTGTCGTTCTTTCCAAAGATCAGAAATATGAAACTTAGGCTGGGTTTCTCCTCATCCACTATGGCAACAAGGCGACAGCTACAACACCACTGCAGAAAACTTGCTTTTCCATGAGAAGAAGTTACAGTAGCCTGGATATGACAATCAAGGGAGTAAGTGTGAAAAAAAGGCTGCTTCTCTGGAGCGTCAAAGCTGGAAAATAGGATAGAGTTGGGTTCTGTCTCAAGCCTCACAGCTGATGGTGTGGGGGTTTTCATCAAAAATAATAAGACTGGACAGTATGCTGCAAGCGCACAACCTTTATGCCGAGCATAGTGTTTATAATCTTTGCTTTGATGGGCAAAGTGGTACATGGATATTCCCATGATACTTGAGGCAATGGCAAGCTGGAGCTTCATGTCAAGTGTCTAAAGTAAACATGCATGAAAACCCCACTACATGGGTAGTCAATATAAAACAAGGATATACTTAAGAATGTCCTTAATATAAATGGTGGTAGGACAACTTAACTTTAAAAAAATCCTCCCACCAATTATGTTTTTTTTGTAATTTTTTTAAACATTTTTTTTATTGTTGCACTAATTGGTCACTAATAGGTCACTCGACCCACTGCTGCAAGATTTCATGTTAATGCCAGTTAGCATAACTTAAGGCAAATGCCCTAAGATTATCCTCTTTTTGTAGCATCTTAGACAATGGCAAATCAGACTGCAGAAATGCATCTGTGAAGGTGAACAGATGCCTTGACTGACATAATCTGGAAAATTAGGTTTTAATTACACTATCTGTCAGTTGCTGTTGTTACACCATATCATTACAGACATTTATATCTTAGTTTTCTCTTTTGAAACCATAATTATACTTATAAAACACAAATGTGGATTATTATTATTGTACATCATACATAAAGATGCATGCTTCATATAAACTTGTTTTAGAGTGGGGTGCTCCATGGCAGCACCCACTGTCCTCCATGGCTATTTAGGATTCTGGGTAAGGATTACATTTCTGATTTCAAGGAGGAAAACTAGAGGACCATCGATGATATGTTCCTGGAGAGATTGAATTGTTGTGTCAGTTTGATTGATGGGAAACACATCGTCACCCGGGCCACCATGATCATTTTTACAGTATGACTACAAAGGCCACTTTTCCATCATGCCCCTGGTTATTGTAGATGTGATGGGTTGCTTCAGTGTCACTGATGTTGGTGCAGTACATTCTGTCACGCTTTGTGAATCAATCTTGGGATAGAGGATGGGGCAGATCCCTGGGAACCCATCTCCATCTCCTGATCTGAAGCAACCAGTTTACAAGACTCCTTAGCTTTTCTAATTACAGACTGTCCTATCAAATATCATTGACTGTAGTAGTATGTCACTACCTAATGTATATACAAGGAAAATGTGTTTTAAGTATCCAATATATTAGAAAATGTCTATTACAAACCATTTTACAGTAAAAGTGTTTATAAATGTTACACATAATTGATATCTCCATATTACTAATTGTGTCATATGTGCATACGAAAGAAATTATGGTAAACAAATGAAAGTTGAAAAAACAAATCTCATGCATTAACTGACAAAATATTCCTTTCACATTTCATTGGTAAAATGTGGACAGCAGGCACAAATGAATGGCACAAAAGAACACTATCTTTCAGTCATATCCTTCAGTCAAATCTGGCTGAAACTAAAATCCGGACACAGTGAACACAGTATAGCATTTAGCAGTTACAAAGCAAGATATTTCTCTCATGAGATCCTGGAAAGCAAAACAGAGCTAACAGGTGAATATTGGACATTTATCAAGTGACCAAAAACACAACTACAAAAAAATGTTTTTAAAAAGTTGCACGAACCCCAAGCAGCCCAAAATCAACTAGCGCAGGTTTGAATATATAGATGCATATACATACTCACTTTCATACTTACAGATACTAAAGAGGCTAGTCTAACATTTACCCCCACTTTGTGGAAGGCAACAGTAGCAACAGGAAGAACAGCCAGGAATAAAAACATGGGCATTCTTGCTGTGGTATGGTAGCCTTCTTTTATTCTCTTGGCCTTTTCTTCAATGTTTTGTTGCAAGGCAACTTGCAAGGCTACTTACAGAAACATGTAAAGGCCTTACAAACACATGAGATGAAAGGATCACAGAGCATCACTAACAAGAGATCTCGCATCACTAACAAGAGATCTTACATCAAATGGCATTTTCAATATGGAGCCATGTAAAAAGTTAGCTCGATATTCTTCCAGTGTGCTACCTTAGCAAACATTAGGGGCTCTACGTTTGTGATGGTCCAAGGTCAGGGTTTCTGCACTGGCAAAGTGGCATTTTTCCTCTGGCACCATTTTGTTTTTGTCTGTTAAGTGTTTTGTTGACCTGCTGTGAACTTGGCCTTAATGAGCGAAGAAGTGCAGCAAAGAAAGTGTTAGTAGCATTACGCTGAGCAGTTTTGGAGTCAAGAATAACTGGAGTTTGTGCTTGTTCCACCCGCCTGCTCGGACCACATCAAAGGTGCACACAACACACGAAGGAGAAGTCGTGTTCTGTGCATGAGCAGCTTTTATTCAAAATCTCACCAAATGTTTTTAGCTCATTTGACTTTGAAATAGGCCCGTTGTTAAATTATATTAGGGTGGGTTGTTGATAAATTAATTAATGATTGTCATCTCACACAGACTTATCACTAATACACATATAAAAAGTGAAAAGGAAACCACTAGTTCACAAAAATAAAGCCCTAGGTGTCTGGACAAGAATTATTTATTTCCCACTCCCCTTCCACCCTCTGGGCAAAAATCAATGGTTCAGTCAATAATCTCAGAGTCCATTGCTAAGATACATGCCTGTTTCCCACCTCCTCCTAACTACCAGCTGTAGGTAAGTTTAGGAGGAAGGAGATCAAATCCCCAGAAGTCAAACTGACACATGGACTGACACACCTCCGCTCTCCCAATAGCTGCAGCTTCCTATATAATTGCTTAGCTGTGATTGACAGGAGAAAGTTTTACCGTAAGCCTCAAACTTCTCCTCGCTGATTAGATGGGTACACTAGAAATTCACACTAAAAGGGAGTTTAGAACAGGCTGGGAGCCCCAGTTTTGTCTAAGGTTAAACATTGTATATGACTTTTGAAAGTGGCATTTCTTTTTTGTCTCTTCAGATATAAATCTAAACTCACATCTCTGTGCATAACACCTGCAGGCATATCACCAAGAACTGTTAATGTTTCTTCCCATTGCTCCTCAAATCATGTTTATTAAATGCTTGTTTTTACAACAACACACAAAAAAATCTGAATTATTCCAGCTCTCAGCATAACCACTGTATGTACAAACATGGACACACACACAGTTCCTTTTTGACCATTCTCTTCTTCCCAAAACACAAGACATATCTGCCATCTTTAATCCTACATGACGAGATTGTGTGTCCTTCCATGTGCAGTTGTGTAGGTCCTTCTCTGTCCATTAATGCAAGCTGTACATTGGCTTGAACTAAATAAAGATAAAAAATGAAACAAGCTAAAATAAATCAATAATGCTGAGTCAGTGCAGATCTCCATTGAGGCCTCATAATCACCTCTTTTTAGCCTTCATTTCCACAGTCAAAACTGTAATGGAAAGTAGAACACTTTTTAAGGAAGGCAAACCATCATAACTGTCTTCTTGCAAGTGGAGCCATTATGCCCGCAAACTATTGTGGATTTAAGATTACCATGGAGATTTGCTGAATAGAAAAGTGACATTTTGTCCTTATGTAGCACTGGAGGAAGGGTAATGGGTTATCCAAAATCAATAGAAGCATGCACAGTACATTTAATGCCAGTGTGCTCATTGTTTGTTTGTGCCTGTGAAAATGGAGGGATGAATAGATTGTTGCTATAAAAGTGCACGGCAAAACATAATCTGTTTTATGTTCGACCCCTTAATGAATGTGTAAAATGAAAAACTGACTCCTCAGGCTGAGAAAATGTAAATGAAAGACAACTCTGACTGTGACCATGGTGGCAATGTGACAAAAAAACTGTTGATTCAACTTAATACCTTGTTTTTTGACCTTGTTATCTCAAGTTCAGTTAACTTATCTTACAAGGCGACTTTGAAATCTGAATTTTTGTAAGTCACATGTTGAAGAAAGCAGGGAAACAGAATTAGCTTAAAATGTGTTACAGTGTATCAGCAAGTTTGCGTAAATGAAACTGTAAGTGTTAACTTTAAAAGTTAACTTCTTTGTGTCATGAAAACACATTTCTGCTTCTGTTGGCTTTCAACTTCAATGGTTCACATAACAGATTTGAAAATTAGCATGAGATGCAGATTATTTCCAGAGCATATATAACACAAAGGTCTGTTATGCCCTGGGGATTTTAGAAAAGAGGCATTTACCTTCATGGATCACACTATGTTATGCTGTTAAACGTATGTTAAACTGCACCAAAACATAACATAAAACATCTAAATTCATCACAACTGCCCATAGATTTTCCTGGAATTCACACTACTAATGGTGTTACAGCAGAATATGGTAATTCAGGAAAGAGGAGCTAGAGAGACGTTGGAGGCCACTTTTCTCTCCTTTTTCATTAGGAATGTAATTAATGCCAGCGCAGATGGATTGGCTGATTAAATGATGGTATAGTGCTGGATTTCAGGAGCAGAGTGTACAGCCTTATTTATGGGAAAAGCTGACACGAATATTTCCTCTCGAAACAAATGAGTGCATGGTGTAAAATGGGATATTCATTTGAACATTTATTATGTTGAGGTTTTAATATGGAATTAACCATTTTTTAAAAGCCAGTGACTTACTGGTGGATGGTGGCGATCCAAAAATGTATTATGAAATAAATATTAGGTTTTTATAAGTAGTGGTACTATTTAAAAATGACATTTTCACATGTGACACAACAAGTTAAAAGCTGAAGATCAGCTAAAGCGCTTGTATCAATGGCACTGCAGTTTCAATATTTTACAGTTTCTATAATTCTACATTATGCTTAATTAATAAAGGTTGTAGATGTTTGTCAATACTCCAACTTAACAAATATTAATTTTAACATCCACTAAATAGCACTTGTGAATGTTTTAGTCAATAGTAAACTGATTTAAATCTCCAGTGGTGTGTGAGTGACAAATGGATTTAGTGATCATTAAAGTGTGTTAATGAACATTCAGTCAAAACAGGTATAATTGGACAAAAAAAGGAAAAGGAATAAAACACAATGACACCATTTGTTACGACTGATTACATGAACAGGACCCAAATGCCCGACTCGAGACAAAAACATCAAAATCGGAGTCTTAACTGATGAAATGTCCAACAAACAAAAATCACTCTTGCAAGGAGAAAAAGCCATAAACTTGACAGGATGGAAACTCTAACAGAAAGCCACTTCAATGAGGGAAAAAACTAAATCATAACTTGATCTGGACATAGGCACATGGCAATATTCCGGGCATGGCCAAACACTGGTACTTGGACATACAGACAAGACAAACTGGTACAGGACAAAGGGAGACAAAGACTATAAATACACATGGTAAAGGGACACAGGTAGAGACAACAGGAGAACCTCGAAATGAGAGGGTTATATACATGTCAAAATAAAACAGAAAATGACAACATGTGCACAAGATAACTAAAATAATTAACTTAAAACACTGGCGGGCATAACACCATTGTTCTTATTTGCTTATATTTTTTTCTTCCCTTGAGCCTTTTCATTAATTACAGCTACGACACTTTCTGGCATTAAAGTCTATAACCTTTATTTTGGTCGCTGTACATGGTGCATCTGTTGTTTTTGTATTTATTCATTCATGTTGTATTCATTCCGTCTGGAGTTAGAATTAAACTTTCAGATTGATTGAAGTCAGAATGGTTGTGGTATATCTCCAAAAATTCAGCTTAGCTCATGAATAAATGTGGCTGTTTTCCAGCTAACTCCCAAATGTTGAATGTCCTTTCCATCACAAAATAACCCCACCACAAATGGTCAACCTGTAAGAACACCATGTGTTTATTTTTTTGCTAAACATGACAAATTTCTATTAATTTGTAGCTAATGACTCATAACCATGTACACAAAACTTGCCTTGCTTATTCAAGGTAATCATATTGTCAGGCTGCTTAGACAAGACCTGCAAACGAATCTTGTTAGAACTAACCTTCTAACCGTAAGGCATCATCAACAGTTGACCAGTTTTTTTGTTTCTATGGCAACAAGCATTTGATATCACCAGACCCAAAGGACTCGGAGTTGGGTTGCTTGAGCTAATTGGCTTCAAAAATCATCTGGTATAAAAAGTAGTCGTGCTGTGAGCAGTGTGATGTGATGTGAGAGTCACTAGGCAGATTGTTTCTTGTTTGTACCGCTGCCCTTACTGACTATGCATCACAAACACGTTTTTGTAGAGCATACATGTCAGTGGTACAGTCTGGCATAATGCCATTAAAGATGGAGTCATGAGAACCTGAGAGTAGAGGGGAGAAAAACAAAGGAGAGCAGGAATAAAACACACAACAACACATTGTTTCTGTTGCAGCAGACAAACATCTTTTATGTGATTTGTTGGTAGTGAAAACCGAGACAATACAGATGATGGCAGAAAAACATTCTACCTCTGGCAGTGATTACCCTACTGTGTTTAGAGTGCTTTAATGTGTGTATCTGTGTTTGTGTGCTTGGGTGTCTCTTTTCCAAAGAATCGTGAAAGTTAATGAACTCCACTTATTCCCACTGTGATTAGTTTCACCTTAATTGTTTGAAAAACAAACTCACAACTCTTGAAGAGTGGGATTTGAATTCACGTACCACTCACACCAGCATTTGTTGCCTACCCTGAGTTTGTGCAGTGTGACACAACACAAACAGAGTAAAATGTTTTTTGCAGTTTATAATTGACTGAGACATTAACGTCATGGCTGCATGCTTGTTCTCTCAGCTGGTAGTGCAGTTTAAAACATATTGCATCATATTGAATTACATACATAACCCTGATGATGTGATTGGGAATTTAGCACTTCACTTACCGGTCTGCCCTAAGTTGATCTGGTAGCAATTCTGACAAATTTACCTGATACTGCAACCATTTTTTTTATAGATTGAGGAGAGAGCCAAATTAAATAAAGGACAGCTCCTCTTTTGTGAGCCAGAGCACAATGTTCATTTAGATTTTTTACTACACTATAAGAACACCATCAATAATCCTTGTCATCTGCCTCTTCACAGCAGTGGGGATGGCACCATGCTGCTCTGCTGAGTTTTGTTGGATATGCATCTCTACATGTGGTATGTCTGTTTGACATGCTATTCCTGGAAATGCTGTCCTGGGATTATATGTTATGCAGGGAGTCTCTCCGCCAATGTTTCACCTGTCGTCTGACAGGACATGCAGAACATTATTACAAGAAAAGAAAAAGCCTCTGCAAGTTAAATTGCTTGGGTTTCATCCTGGATGAGCGGGCTGACAAGTCAGATGAAAGAACAACTCATGAATGCTGTGGTACACAGAGTGATGTTGGATCTTATTTTCTGTTGGATGAGTTTAACATGTCAATACCACAGAGGGTTAATGTAACCAGACTATCTAAGACTTGTTCAACAGTGTAATGTTTAAAAGTTAATGCAAGTAATTGTTATTTCAAATGACACTTCACTGTACTTCACTAATTCACTCTCAGAAATATATTTTTTCAAGTTTTCTGTTAAGACATAACCCTTTACATCACCCGTATTCAAGTAACAATCCTCTTTATTCACAGAAGAGCACCAGCGTTACAACAGCATGTTGAGACATTTGGCGCACTGAGTCAAAACCTGCTGTTGCCTGCACTGTTGCCTGAGTAAGTCACTATAGCTGCCAAGTGACTCACCACCCTGACACTCAAGATGTCAGAGACACAGGACTAATGATCCACAAAGCGTGGGGACGCATGTCTGGATATGTGGACGTGTGTGTATGAAGCTCACTGCAAAGAAAGGCTATTCCTTCTTTTCGCTCTGGTCCTTTTTCTGTGATGGAGGGGTTAAGTTGCCAGAATTGTCGCAACACCAGCAAACATTATTTAAATGCAGATATTTGTGTGTGTAGATATATGTATTGCTTTCGGGAATGTGCGTGAGCTTACTTTGCATGAACTCATTATAACTAGTGGGGTGAAAAGAGAACAGTCATCTTCTTGTCTCAGCATGAATTCCTTTTCATATAGATATCTGAATATCTGAAATGGGGAGAAATTTATCTACCTATCATTCTGGGTTGTATTTGGTTACAGACTATCATGGTATTTTGGTGCCAGATCAAACAAAACAATTTGTCCCATAGCAGCTATTTTTTGAGTTTATAAAAAACAATAAAGTAAAAAGATTTTTTTGAGGTCCAAATCTGGACCCCAGTAACTGAGAATCCTGATTCATAAAAGATCACAGAATATTCCTCTTTCTACCACTAATGAATCAGAATTGTTTCAATTGTTTTCAAAAGTAAGTAATTCAAATAATTTATTTCTGATAGTATTTAGTGAAATTATTATTATATTATAATATTTTTATATTCATTACTGTTATATAATTTTGTCTGAAGTAGTATGGTGCTGATTTACCATTCAGAAAGGCTCTGACTGAGAGGCTTTGTTACAGTTGACTCCTCTGCCTGAAAACAAGAGCTTGATGACTTTGACACCTTTTTTATGTCAAAAGTTCAGTGACAGGTGTCGAGACACAGTGGTAAGATCGCTTACTTACAGGTGAAGGTGAGAGAACGTGTGAGCGTCCATGTGAGATCACAGTAAATCACACCTACTGTACATGCCTGCAAACATTCGAAACCAAAAACACACACACACAGCAAAGCATTGCACCTGCAATATATGTGTGCTCATAACATGGCACTGTGAGCACCAGAGTATAGTCTTGCAGCAAAATTGACCATTCGTAATTACAGAGCAGTGTTAGCATTCAGAGTGTCACCCTATCAGAGCGTTCAGAGCAAACGCTCAGCCAGGAGGTAATAGCATCTCAATATCAAAGTGAATAAAAAGGAGATACCTCGTACCCCTATAGCATCCATATGGGAGACATACTCCCAAGTATCCATAGCATCATGGTTCAAGTGTCTTTCTCTGTTCCCAAAAACTAAGAGCCAGTGGTAACCAGGACAAGCAAACCCCTCCATGATAAAGTTGTGATTCATGGAGGATTCATACAGGAGGGAATTCCTTGGGATCCCCCAGTAAGAGCTGGACAGGAAGAAGATGGATAAATTGACACATTTATTGTAATGAAATAGGCTTGGCTGATTAATTGTGTGATGCTATTGTTTGACAATGTTTCCTACTTTGTATTGTGCCCCCTGCACAACCATTTCTCTTTGGATAAAGTTCTGTTTTATCTATTCTTATCTTAGACCTCTTCTCAGCGACTGTGTGGGTGTGTACAACTGAGCTTGACTGACGTCTGGGTCACTTTTCATTAGGTTTTGTTGTACCTGTTAGAAACATCATAATTCCTACTAGGACATTGCGTTTGGTGATATAATGTTATTCCGAGCATAGCTCCACCCATTTTCCACTAGAGCTCTAATTAGCCATGGTAATTGAAAACACCTGTGTGGGTGTGCAGAGCCTTTAATGTGTATTACTCCCTTGACAAATCTGGTTTCAACATGCTCACTCACTCTAACAACAAACACAATGATATATATGTATATATATATATATTTTTTTTTTTTAATTCCCCTCTCGCCCCTGCGGGTGGTCTGTTCCTCTGAGCTCGGGTCCTCTACCAAAGGCCTGGGAGCTTGAGGTCCAGTCCTGCGCAGTATCTTAGCTGTTCCTAGTACTGCACTCTTCTGGACAGAGATCTCAGATGTTGTTCCTGGAAGCTGCTGGAGCCTCTCTCCCAGTTTGGGGGTCACAGTGTTGCTGTTACCACGGGGACCACTGTTGCCTTCACTGTCCACATCTTTTCTAGCTCCTCTTTCAGCCCTTGGTATTTCTCGAGCTTTTCGTGTTCCTTCTTCCTGATGTTGCCGTCGCTTGGGATTGC
>JAVQJL010060789.1:0-40433 GCA_036024295.1 Nannoperca obscura | reverse complement strand
CCCCCCCCCCCCCCCCCCCCCCCCCCCCCCCCGCCCCCCCCCCGGCCCTCACACCTGCATTTGACTTGTGAAGGCTCTTGAACAAAGAAACAACTACTGATTGACTATAACCACATTCTTTCTGCACATTTTTCTTCCTGTGTGAAGTTCTGTTAACATGGTGTGACGTGGGTTGCTTTTCATCACAGGGACACAGAAATAGTGATGGCCTTCTGTAGAAGCATTGAATGTGATTAAACGTGTGATGTAGTATGGGTTCTACTTGATAAAAATGATTCTTGTAATTGAAATAAAGAAAACATTTTCATAAATACACACATTAAGATATTCAATCAGGTTCTAAATGTTAATCTCCAAAATTGACAAATGATGTGTTTTGGGGATGAATATTTTTGCTTGGTTCTTATTAGTCCATGATGTAAAAATAGTTGTGATCTCACTTACATCCACACGTCAAGTACAAGTATTGGAGGTAAATTGGTACATAAAAACAAAAACCAAATGACATAAAGTAGCCTACAGTGCTAAAAAATAGTAGTAATATTCATTGTTCTTTTGCTCTAAAAGTTAAGTGTCACTTTCTCACAGATCTGTTTTATGAACTCTACTGGGGGAGGAGGTTAAGGTCCTTGGAGGTATGAAGGAGATTATTGATATTTTCCTTCATTCTTCAAACTAAGCTCTCTGCAAAACACAGGAAACAGTTACCAGCTGTGTTGCTATAGTGTGTACCTGAGTGTGTAATTCCACTGCAGCCATTGAATGGTAACATGACAAATTAGGTTCAATTCATAGTTCATATGCACACAATTCCAAGTTAAAGTGTTCTTCTAACCATATGTATTCTGGTGTTAGCAAGATATTGAGACTAATTTAGCATCAATGTTGTCAATAATCCCAAAAAGGACTCTTATTCTCACCGACCTGTGAAGAAACCAGTTGTTGTCATGATTTACAAACTCCGTTTTATCTGTGGGCACATCAGGCACAGCTGGTGCTCACTGTGAGAAGTGGAAAGTCCCCCTTTTGTGCATCATTGTGCGCATCCTTTGTTTCAGTTTCTTGCTCTCTCCTTCTCATATGTGAGAAGACGCAGGCTTGCCAGCAGTGTCAACCGTCTGGGTCTTTGGTTTGGTAATGCCGGGCGTGACGTGGCTTGGCCTTTAGCTGTAAATTTGTCTCCGTGCAGAAAACTGAAGATGACTGATGGTTTCTGGGGATGTCGGCCAGTGGCCCACTTTTTAAAGTAAAGGGCTTCTCTCGGAAACCAGGAAATGGTTTGTTAAAACAGTGTCATGTTTATGTATATAATCCTCATAATCATTTCAAGGAGGACTGCAATTGGGCATTCCCCATGCCCTGTGCGCCCTCACTCTGCAAGACCCCTTACAGAATGTATTTGGGCTCAGGGATGGAGAAAAAAAAGGAGGAAATCTAGATAAGACACGCTGTTTGAAGCCTGAACTATGAAAATTATACTAAAACTCTGGCTGTCCCGAACATATTGTGAATATACAGGGCAAATGAATACAATGTCTAAAGTCACCATAACCACAGGGTGCTGACCATAGTGACATGCCTTAAATATATAGGCTGTAATGTTGTCTCCAGTGTATTTTTGCACTATCGCAGCTGCATGTATTCTTCACTTAGACTACCGGTGTAGAAATTTCAAATAAGACTAAGGATCTACAGTCATGCTAGCAGCTCTGTGAGTGAGCCACGTCAGTGCTTTGAGCTAAATGTTATCTGCATGCTAACATACACAATGACAACGCTGACTTGCTAATCTAGCAGGTATAAGCGAAGATGCTCATGTTAGATTAGCGTGTCAGCTAGCTAACATTTGTACAACTAAGGCTGATGGGAATGGGAATGTCATTAGTTTTGCAGTTATTTAGTCATAAACCAAAGTATTAGACAAATTATAATTTGGATGATGATGAGTGTTTGTAACAAATTTCATGGCAATCTATCCAGAGACATTTCACTATGATAGTTGTGATTTGTCATATTGGGCTATATAAAGTCAATGGACCTGATTATAAAACCACAAATGTGAACATTATGGTGGTGCTAGAGAAAAAGTCAGGATATCACCAAAGTCAGTAGTACTCATTGTCTGGGAATGTCTGTCCAACATTTCATGGCAATCGATCTGATAGATGCTGAGATATTTCAGTACGGACTAAAGCGGTAGGCCGACCGCATGACTGACAGGCCGACACTGCCATCCAAAAATGCCTCAGATAGCCAGTGAGAAGAGTTAGGGCTCTTCAGCTCAGACAAAGCTCCTTCACAGGGAAACCTGAGGTAACGTTTCTCCTCCACCCGCTCAGACCAGCACTAATTAAAAATAAACAGCAGCTGTCTGCGGGACACCTACTAGGTTCATGGTTCTTGGAGCCACAAGATCAGTTTCCAGAGCATCATGAAGGAAACTAAATGCCTGCACCCTCATTTTGTATTTAAAAGTAAGTTGGTACAGGCCTGTATTTTCATAGAAACATCACAAGTAACACCCACAGCAGGGTTCTGACCTGGAGCCATCCATTTACTCAAAGTCCACAGAAGTCTACCTCTCCTGCTCCACTAAGCCATCTTGGATCCATTTTGCTTAGTAGTGTCAGGTTGCATATTATCTAATCACTTCAAAGTGGCTCCAGACTGCTTGGGTTTAAAGAGTCCTGCAGAAATGTTTGTCCTCCCGCTGATTTTGCCAAACAAGGAAACTGTTGCCGAAGGTTGGCATCAATAAAGCCGTGGGGGTTGGCATGGAGGAGCGTAAGCTGGTCCTGGTTACTTTAAAATTGCCTTGGAGCTTGATTTAATCCATGAACTTGCATAACTCAGATCTTCAAAAAACAATTGGTGCAGCCAAGATAGGCTGCAGTGAGCCAGAGACCTGGTGCTTGCAGTTGTTGCCACACACGTAAACGCACTACACATACTACATATACACATGCATGCTCTCCTGTAGTTGGTGACACTGGGTATCACTCAGAGGTGCACGGTGCATGAGAAGCATGTCAGAATATCAGGCTTTCCATTTTGCTTTATTAAGAAGAACTAGAGGGTCTGAAAAGATGTTTGTCAACATTTTTTTGTGTTGATGATGCACATTGCAGTGGATTGCGAGGAGGACTACAGCGTCCTCCCATGTGTGTCTGATTCACCAATAACCAAATGACTTACGGTACACAAAGCAGCTGATTATAGGTTATGTGAGCTTGTAGCAATTTCAAAATTTGAGTTCAGAGAAGAGATAAAAATGCGCAGATATGATTAATCCCTGCACTCGCATGGCATCATACATCAAAGTAAGAAAGACTTTGTCAAGTACATGACACAGGCTTTTTATTTGGCATCCCGAGGTTCTTAGGAAGCGCGCCAAACAACTTTAAACTTGTTTATTTATTCCCCATTCGAAATGCATGATGAAGTTGTTGCACCCTTTTGCACAATAGAGAATTGTCCTCTGTTCTTCCTTTTCCATAAAAAAAAAAAGCATGGAAAGAGGAACACCAGAACCAAAAGTTCTCTACATGTGTTCTTCATCTAGTGTGAAAATGCACTAAATCAACGTTTAAAAAATACATTCTCAGTAGGCTGTGGGAGGATGAAAAAAAAATTTGATGAGAGCAGTCATATGGGAATTGAGATCTGGAGGTCTAGTGCCAGGGTTCTTTCTAATAGAGAAACCCCATGCAAAACAGAGCACCTCTGCACACAATGATCATAAAAAGCCATTTCCAAAAGACTGGTCATGCATAATGCTTGTATGGACGCAGAGAAGATGCTCAACTTGTGCAACATCTTCACTGGGCCCGAGGGAAATACGTACAAGTCGGGGAACTGGAGGAACTGGAGGAAGACCAGAATCATGTTGATCTGATTCTTTTACAAAACCAGATCTCTCAAGATGTTTTCACAGTGATGGATTTAAAGCATGGTCAAGTTGCACGGGGCAGATGGCCATTGCATGTTTCAGCTCCTCTTGGCCAAATATGATTTCCCACACACTGTTACATAATATAATAATAAAATCGAATATTTCATGACTTTTGCTATTTAACTCACGCGTTATTATGAGCAATAGAGCAACAGTTGACTGTACTTATTTATTTCTTGGACCTGAAAGCAACAAAGTATTTAATAGGTGCAGGGGTGAGACAATTTAAGAGGAGGTAAAGTTTGTGCCCTTCCAATGAACCAGATATGATTTCATCATTTTAAGCTTGAGGGTGTTTATGAGAGGAACAATTTCAGAATGCCTCACGTGTTTACAAAGGTAGAGTATGTCGCCATTGCTATTCCTGAAAGCCAAAAGCTTTCGGAGCCCTACAGCCTTGGATGTAATGCTGACAGACAACTTGTGTTGCCCCCCCCCCAAAAGAAGTCACCCTTCTCAGCTAAAGCTGCAAGGAAACTGTGAATGTTGTGTTAAAGGAAACATGTTTGTGAGCTTAAAGATGTTGCGTCTGTCAACATGAGCGCAAGAGTGATGGAACACGTGTGACAACGCAGCCGCTCTTTGTATTATGTGTACAAGCGAGTGTACATACAGACAGTGCATGTGTCTGCAGCACAGATCAGACAGAGAAGGGGAAAAGGGGGAAATACCGCTTAACTGAACCTTGGAGCGGAACCAAAAGCCACAAAAGTAGCTCTGGATCCAGCACCCCTGAGCCCTGTAGAGACGTCTAGCAGGACAGAACAGAGCAGAACAGTGGCTCTATTCAAACCATTTTCCCCTGGCAACAGTTTGAATGGGTATAAAATGAGATCACTTTTATTTTTTTTGCCATCACAGAAATGTCAGAAAAATTAAGTCACAAACAGAAAAAGAAAGCATTTTTCCACCTTCCAATACAGCAGCTGAGCCTTGTGTGTCTTGTAGTTGAATGCAATGAAGTTTGATCGCTATTAAGGTATAAGACAAGAAACAAAAATATGTTGGGGTTAAAGCTGATGGGGTCTCACTCAAATGTTTCCCTCAGCTGAGTAAGAGCGGAAGAATAAATTCACATTCTGCTTTCACCCTCTTTACCCTGCCTTTCTTCAGTTGCTCCTGTTTTTTGTGTGTGTTTTTTTTACATTTCTTTCCAGATAGAGCTATGGTTTAAATTCTGACTCTCTGAGCAAATTCACTTGAACTCATACATACAGATCAGAGACTAAAAAAAGAAGAAGAACCACAGAGGAAGCCTAACAAGCACATTTTCCTGATTAGACTGACCCCATGAGAGAAAACAGGTGGGCTGGCTCATGACAACCTTCACATACTCAGTGATCTCAGTCACAGGCTGGATTGCCTTCCAGGTGTTCAAGCTAATTAGCTAATTACGATGTGTTTGAAAAGCCAGAATGAAATGTAAATGATTTCATTTTCATCGTGCATAAAACAAAATATGGCCGACAAATGCTTGCAATAAATAGCAAACGTAGATAGATATACCACATTAAATATGTAATTACACCTATAAACACATCTGCCGTGCATACTATAGTCAGTCATGCTGTACAGAAGATACTTGAGAAGGCACACCAGCTAAAGAAAGCAGCTACATCTCTTGTTCATACTCTTTCAGTTAGCAAACAACTGTTTAATACAGCCACCAAAGACATTTCTATCACAGTTTCTGATGGATGTTTTTTCCAATTGAGCTTTTCCATGCCCCGAAAAAAACAAGCAGACCATGAACATAATTACCCCAAACATCCAAATTTGCCAATAATTTGATTGAGATTAGAAGGAAACATACTAAACAACCTGACTGCATGCTGATCATTTCGTATTCCACTGTTAGCATTTAGTTAACTACCAAATTAGGTGTTAAATAGCACATAAAAAAGAAAAGTAATTAATAAGAAGGTTTTGTAATTACACTACATCTGATGTGAATTTATACTTTTTTTGTCATTTGTATTTACTTTCAGTGAAGGCTATAGCACTCTGGGAAACAATTATTTTCAGTTAAGTAACACAGTGTGAGAAGGAATCAAACCCAGATGGGATCCTGTCACATCCCAGTGGATGGGAGCAACTCCAGGAAAAGAACTGATCACCAAACTGAACACTTGGGTTCTTCTGTACGTCTCTCTTTTCTCAGTTAAAAAGAGCAGCAGTTTATTAGGTTAAAGCACTTGTTTGATTGTCATGTCAGGTGTGAACATGGAAAGACTGGAAGCTAACTGAGCTCTTGCTACTCTACTAATATGCTCAGCTACTCCACTTTTTAAGCACATTTTTCCCCCTACAATTTCAGCCACTTAGAGATATTTGATGAACAGTTTTGGACATCTTGGAAGATGTTTCCATTTAATAATGGAAATCATATTTAAAGCACACAGTCATCTTTTAAAAACACTGCGTTTCCTTTGATCCACTGGGCTCTGTTAATACTGATATACGTTTGGATTATTCAATTATTTTAGGTTTTTTTTTTTTATTATGATTGTTTGTTTCTCTTGAGGAAACTGATTCAAGTTATTAAGTAATATCAGACCAGTCTAACAAAAGCAGGGATCCCTTTTCCCCCAGCCATTTGATGTATTGTATGTCTATGTCCTGATGGAGGTGATGAATTTCATAAGGGCAGGAAGCTTAACAATGACAAGACGACGGGCCAGAAGACACCATCGAAGATACATTTACACTTAAATTACTTAATGCCAACATATTGATGAAAACAACATTTTTCCCCCAATAACTGAGGGTTTAAGTGGCCACAACTGGCTTAAAACAAGCAAATAAAGAAAGACTTATTGATCATTTTGGGAAACAACAGTAACTTTGAAACATATACGCCTATACGATGCAGAAGCATCCCAAATGACATCTTAGGCCTGCTGCATCTTTGCAGATATGATGATTTCCCCATAGACTTCACTCATTAAATGTTAGTCTGGAGCACTGTGGCGATGTCCTCTGGGGTTAAACACACTGAAAAACAATTACAAGTCTGGTAATCTTATTTTGGTAACACGTCTGATACTCAGAAACTCCCCTCAGCTGATGTTTGTGAACAGCGATGCGAACACGACATTTTTAAAACAGGGAAATGGTTCCATCTTGGAACTTGGAACGCTTACCACAATTCATTTTGCATCTCATTCCTGTTAATTAAAATGATGTACAACATAACCAGAATTACCATACTGTTTTATGCCTTTGAAGCTATCCTACTGCTTCTTTAGAGTTCTTGTGGATCCAGGCTCATCATAATCTTAAATCATGTAGACGATTATTTGCTACATACCCATTCAGCCATAGACACTGCCAGATTTCCCCCCATAACACTCAGCCATGTGACATTAATTAAAGTCACTGCTTTCCTTCTGTCCTAACAAACCACCCTTAGTGTCTCATTAGATGTTTCTGTCATCGGCAGCTAACAAAAGGTCATATGAGGCCGCAAGGAGCTACAGTGCAACAGTAGATCTTGTAGGAAACAAATAAATCACAGTCCTATACGGCCAAAAATCTACTTGAATATCAGCCATTTGATAGCATACTTAACTTACAATCAACACAGGAGTTTTCACTTTCTTATTATACATTTTGTAAAACCTTTACAAAGTAGGAGCTGTATTGGAGTACCTCTTTCAAGAAGATTATTCATACCAGATTTTGTTTTCCTATCTGACTAAATGGATTCTTCATAGATCATTAGTTTTTGTTTACTTGTGTCAGTCTCTGCCTCAGTCATGCGGGCAATTACCTTGTATAATAGGTATTTTTATTTAACATTACCCAGTATTACTTACCGGCAATTACATAGATCTTATGCTTTATAGGGACAGAGATGGGGAAAACATGGTGCTTAAACATAGCTCGAGGGTAACACGGTCAACCAAACCAGCCAGCTGAGACTAACGTATCTGTGGTTGCAGTTGCAAGTTGTGCTCTGGCATATTCTTGCAAATCACTCAGCATCGCGCTGGATTTAATCTTTAACCTGGCTTCAAACTCAGCAGAAAAGTGAATAAGTCAGATTTTCTGCTTGATCACCGGCTAATGTTGACATGCCTTTAAGAAAGGAGCTTGACTGCACCGGTAGAGCTGGTCAGCAGGAAACAGTCAAAAGCCGTGGTTGTTGAATAAGACTCTGTGTTAGTGTATATTTAAAAAAGAGGACACGACTTGAAAGGAGCATGTGTACAGAGCTGAGCATTGCCACATGCAACATTCACATAGCCAAAGCAAACGGAACAGCAACACCAAAGACTATTAATGAGAGCGGAAAAGGTTTTAAAGAGTTTGCGCGAAAATGCATGTTGTAATGCACACACTGTGCAGAAGGAGCAACGTTGTAGCCAGCCTCTGATTTGTGCTTTTCTAAAAGTGTAATGTAAAAGTTGAATGTGTGAAGAAACCCAGAGGGATTAAAAGGGTGCAAAATGCATATTTTCTCAGCTACCACTAGTGGTATTTAGCCACTCAGATTGTTTGGAATTGATCTAACCATATTCTGAGGTATCTGCTGCCATGCCAATATAGTGGAGGTGAATGGTTTTATTTTTTTTAAGGTTGATTATTTACATCCTGCTCTTTGTATAATGGCCTTAACAGAGACACTAACACTACAATACTACAATAACAGAATAAGAATTTAAAAAAATGCTATATTTGAATGCTATGAGGACAAGAAACAAAGTTCCATTCACTCCCATGGTATTGGCGTGGCAGCTGAAACCTCAGACCAAGCAAATAAAACCAAAACTATCTGCATGGAAACTAAGAAAATAGTTAGTATTTTTGTAATTTAGTTGAAGTAACATAGCTGTTGACAGATTAGCTTACCAGTCTTGTCTATGACAAAGTATCAGCTAGCTGAGCAATTTAAAAGACTTCTTGAAGTGAGACCTGGCTTAACTGAAGCTGACACAATCATGAATGAGTGAATGCCGAGGCTTTCAGTCTGACCTCCTTTCATCTACCCATTTCATGTTGAGTGGTAAAAATGTAGCCATCAGCTACTGTAAAGGCCTACAGTTCATCACAGCAATGGCCATTGAAAGGCATCTAGTGTCCAGACAGTGGAGGGAAAAACACAGTGTGCCTTGTCAGACCAAGCTTTCAAAAAGTCATCGTGGCTGGCCACAAGTATTATGACCATTTCTACCACAAGCTAAATGGATCCACACGGTTCAACAATAGCAGCTCAGCACAACAGCCAGTGTGTGAGAGCATCTCTGGTGTTGATCTACCAAATATTTAGTTGCACATGATTTTAACATGTACAGGAAAGTTAAAACTTTTTTTTAGCATGTGCCAGAAGAAGAGGTGTTTGCCATACAGACATTTTACTGTATGTAAAAAATGTGTTGGGGTGTTTTTCTTCTTACCAAAAGTGACTCACTGTGGTCTTCCAAAAGCATTCCTCTGCTGCCCTCCATTTCCTGAATGCCTTTTTTGAAGACAGTTAAATGCAGCCAAATTTCTTTGTATTTATTTAGCTTTGTGGAATGTATTGTTTTTACTTTCACTGCGCCGTTTGTTTCCGTTTTCCTTCCGCTACTGGCGGTGCAAGTTGATATGAAACCCCGCAGTAGGCATCTGCCTCCAGTTAATGGACCAGAGATTATATTTAATTCACTGCAAGAGGGCTGTTATTCTCAGACAGTGTATTGTATAATATTCAAAGCAGAGGGGGTAAGATACTTCAGCTTTGAATTATATGACCGGCTCAAGTCTTTCCAAGTGAAGAAGATCTAACAAGCATAGTAGATGTATTACTTCATACGAACAAAAACTCAAGGTACTAGGGACTGATAACTGTAAAGCCTTTACCCATAAATCCCATTAACAATCCGATCAAATGAAACAGCCCTTGATAATATGACAATCTTCACGTTTTGTACTATATTTGCATCTCTTCCAGTGAAAATTTATTTTTCATAGAATAAGTCCACGTGGGCTGTTTGGTGTGTTTATATCTGGACATGTGGAGGGCAGTAGTCTTAGGTAAGCTGTGATTCAGCTCTATGAATTTGGACTGTGGTGTCCCAACTCACTATGTTACTCAGTTGCAAAAGTGACCTCAAGGCTCTGGCGACGGGCCCTGAGCCTCTACCTCCAGAGCATAACGTATGCCATCCATTCACTGCTATGATTAAGTTACAGCTAAGGAAAGAGACCTTCAAAAAAAAGCCCCATAAATGCCAGCAGAAAAAGATCAACAAATAAATATAATTTACATGATGTCAACCACCCCGTATATATTTCAAAGTTGTAAAAACAATATTCCTAGGGCTAGAAATGCCCTTAAGTGGAAATAACTTCCAAGCTGAATTAATAAGTTTATATTTGAACTTTATGTGAACCTTAAGCCCCTGTTCAAGCATTTATTGCAACCCATGGTTTTAGAATATGCATGTTTCTGTAGCAGAAGTATATCATTTAGTATATCGTATCATCAACAGAAGTATACGCGATCTGCACTTTTTACGATGGAATACGTAGCTTTTCTCTATGCTGCCTGTCTCCTGATTACCAGGTTACCAGTGATCCACTGGACCGTTAACTGTAAGTGAAACCGATGACAGTCTGTAATACTGAGTGACACCTCAGGGAGATTGGCCACCAAAGGTTGGGTGGGTTTTCACAGGCACTAATTTTATCCACGGGAGACCGCAGATCGATTTAAAAAAAAAAAGAGAGAAAAAAAAGGTGTGAGTGTGAAAACAGGTCAGCTCTTCGTCCTCTCACCTCCAACGCAAACAGCCCTGTTGACTGCAGCTGGGGAGAGAGGTGAGCTTGTAATGTTTTTTATTGATGTAGCAGATCACAAACTGCACTCTACGGGACTGAGCCAAGCCCCGGATGGCTCGGCGGAGAGTGGCAGCCTCAGCTGCTCTCTATCATAAAGACCATCCTCTGACCTAGGGGACGCCTCCCTTGGGTTTGAGAAAGTGCAGCTGTGATGGAAGCTAACATGTTTTTCCTCATGCACGATGGACTCCCATGTGCTTTTCACATGCACAAACAAATACATGTGGCGTAGAGGGCTGCATGCACACTGCACATTTAAACAAGAACCGTTACCTTGCCAGCTGAAGAACTCTGCTGTCATAGCTCCAGTTGTTTTCACTCAACACAGAAACCTTTTACCACTTATTAACACTTCATCTGTTAATCTGAGTATTTGTATCTGCGTTTAGTTAAGATCATCTAGAACGAACAGTCAGAGTGTGATTCATTGCTGAATGTCTTTTGTCAGCACATCGTGGATGGAAATTTCATGTGTCAGCTGTTACAAGGGCTGAATCACACCACATCTGCTTTTTAGTATCGCTGTGGCAAAATGTTCTCATACTTGCAAACCTGTTGCCATAGTCCCCTACACCTAGAGCATAATAAGCACCTCTATCGCAGACAGCCAGGCTCGCTGCGCTATCCCTCAGTAGGCTGATTGAATATCAAACCTGAGAAGCTGCAAACAACAAACAGGATCTAGTTCCTTAGTTTGGGAAGTGTTTGGGGAGATGCCACAAGACCCCAACTTAGTTCACTTTCTGATTATTCATTAGCCATCATTGGCTCTTTGTAAGGGCGTTCCACCTGCTATCTCCTCCTGCTGAGTTGAGTTACAAATGAAGCAATCTAAACCTTTATAAATAAATCGCATTGCAGTGCGCCACCACACTCACGCCTGCTGCTCTAACACCGCTTGGCAGTTCATACCGGTCATGTATTTGGCTTCCACTTTAAAGTACCAACTTTTTCCAAATCCCCCCAGGTACTGATTCATCAAAACATCATACATGGAAACCTTGAGCCCCCCACCAACAATCCCCCACTTGACGCAGACTGCTCTTAGCTGTAACTCCAACTGACCCAGCTGCTAAGCTTCGTGTGTGAGCAACATGCGCAGAGAAAGTTCATCTTTTATGAGACTGCTGTGCTGCATCATATGGGTAGTCTATTTAGGTCTAGCATGTTGGCATGGACTCTAAGTAAGGGCTTAAGAACCAAACTTAGTTGAAAGATGAAGCCCTGCTGCGGGAACTGATCACTAGAGAAAGGAGTGTGGGCAGTCCATTGGCCTTTTGGTGTTTTTTCATTCTGTATTGAGACGGTGGGAATCTGGGGAGGAGACAGTGAGGACACAAGAGAGAATGTTCTGATCCAAGGCAGGAAGGGGGTTGGTTCCAGAAACCAAAAGCAACTATCTCTTGAAATAAAGAGGAAAAAACAGTTACTAAACTCTATGCTGTATTTGAAGTTACTGTCTGGAACTCAAATGTGGGATATGCACATGTTCAGAAGTTGTCTTAGAATGTGGTTTTAAATATTGTGTGATGAAAAAACCTTTGAGTGACTCACAATAGGAAAGTTGAACTAATCCCAACTTTGTTCAGCTCCATTTCTGGTTGATAATTGCATATGTCTAATAATTCATAATGATGCCATGATGATTAAGTTACATACAGAATGTACTTTAGTCTGTAGAAAACAATTCATGTGCAAAATAAATCCCAGTGAGAGTAGCTGGAGTTTTGAAAGTTGAAAGTTTTTTGTTCTTTGGATTCTGTGCATGACATGTGCTTTCAATGCGAGCGGTATCTTTGAAACACACTGGCCTCTTTGTTCCAAAACATATTTTTTCATGTTCTGGTGTTTGAGATCTAGTAGCATGATTGCGATCTCACAATATAAAACAGAACCCTAATTGCTAACGTGACTCGGTTTTCCATCTAGGTTGATAACTTGAAATGGTTACTGTATTTCAGCAGAATCAAATCCTACATAATGTTTAATTCTCTTTCCATTACCTTAAATTGCAGTATAAGAATAATCATCTGTCAATGAGTAAAGACATGGATAATATCTCATGAAGTGATACAGCTTTTGTGAAAGAAATACATATATGAGGTGGCTGAGTTTTAACTGGGCTCATTGCTCTCCCATTGAAAGCCCTTGAGGTTTGACAGTATATTTGACAGTATATTGGAACAGTAGGAATGTTAAGGAACTAAACAACGTGTATTAAATCGATGGCAGCAGCGGTCGTTTAAAAGGGAAGTTGCGCAGCACAAGGATCATCCGTGCCAAAAACAAAAGTCACTGAACTAAACACTCAACAAGTTCTGTAGCTAGATTACATAATATTAGATACAGGTAGATACAAATAAAAATAAATAATCAAAACTGTTCATGATCATATGGTCATAATGTTGGATTGTTGTGAGCAAGAGAGGTGCTGATTTATATCTATGGTAATTTTTTTATCCTGTAATAAGGTGTGTCTAATATTTTGCTCCTGAACTACAGCAGGGGACTAAAATATGTTATTTTAATTACTGTCCACACCCTTTTGTAAAACAGTTGTTAAAGCAAATAGGTTAGTCAGGTCAGTCTATAAGCACAGCAAATGTTATGTTAAACTGGACACTTTTGTTGGTCACAGGGAATTGTAACAACCTGTCTATGCACACTTGAAAAGCACCATGTCTATGACTTTTTTGGCTCTCTTTACTTGTCTACTAATCACGTCAGGCTTTTGCTCATAATCAGAGCTTCTATTAAACCCCCCTGAGCAAGCAGTTCCATCTTGAGTTCCCACCTTTCTGTCCTATTGCTGACAGGGGGACTGATGGGTTAGGGTGGGATTCAAGCTTCACAGAAACGACTAGAAGGTGATGATAGGCTCTGGACAGGGGTCACAGAACTCTCTGAAGGCACGGGCAGCTGTCCTGCTTACATGTTCATCTTCTAAGACTCTTGGGTCAGCTGTGTTAACAAAAAGGACAAGAGAGACATCCATCTTGTGTTGGAGAGGTGTCGGATAGCCTGACGTTCATGGTGACGGTAAGGACATAGCAGATGGTGTTGGCATAGCGAGTGTCTTTTCACTTGGCCAAATATGATCATTTATAGGATGGGAAAGCTGGATTTGAATGGATGTACCAAAATGAACTGGACATTAAACCCTAAAATATAATGATCGTAAACCCTAACTGTAATTGACAGCGGTACAAGTGTTGAAGGATTTGCAACTGTTGAAAATCATTTCAACAGGTTGCCAATGGAAAATCTGTTTTGTCTAAAACCTATGGTGCAATGCATGAGTGCACTTATTCCAGTATTGTATTGTTAAAGGCAGCATGAGAATGATTTTCCTAATATATAGACTCACTACACTCATATACAAAAATAATGCCTCTCAATCATCACTTATGAGCCACTAGAAGTGTGTGGCAGTGTCTGTTTCTGCAGAGACTCTGCCTTCTGCCTGCGTTTCATTATTTTGCTGTGTTCGGGACTTTGTTAGGCGTCAACCTTTGAGCAGTAGGTGTGCAGCCCCCAGCCAATAACAGCATGTGGGGGTGTGAGGGCGGAACATAGCGACCAGCTGCCAGAATCGTAAGCACGCATCCAAGAGGATGCTACAAGCCGAGGAGCACGGGCCAACTTTAAATGTTGGGTTTACCAACCCGCAATTGACAAATCCTACTCATTCTACCTTTAAGTAGTTGTACTTTACAAGAGTACTTTCATTTTATTCTCCTCTGTACTTCTACTCCACCACATTTCAGAGGCAAATAAATACTCCATTAATGTGACAGCTACTGTATATTTCAAATTTTTGATTCAAAATACACGTGCATATGAATACAATGTACATATGAATACAATGTGCATATGAATACAATGCACTGATATAGAAGAAGGAGAAGTACCAGTAACAGTAACAGTGTATAAAGTAGTTTGCATTAGTTCCACCTCGACCACCTACAACTTTAAAATGGGAGTTCTTGAGTAATCAATAATCTAATGATTTAACAGTCACTCACAGGGCATTTCCTTTTTTCTTTTAAAGTTGATCTTTGGATCTCAGTGGATCGTGGAAAAGTTGTAAAAACGACCAAAGATTAAAAATCAGTGCTTTTTGTAGGTGGAACAAGGAGGAAGTGCCAGGGTTGTAGATCTTACAAAGTGAGATGACACTGAACTTGGAACCAATATGAGATTTGACACGTTCTCATTTTGCTGAGTCATACCGAATTTAGCCATGCGCTTTTACAAGCAGATATGTTTAATCAGCGTGGATGTACTGGAAAAGGATTTGGTTATCTGAATACGGCTAATGCGAAAGACAAAAAGGGTTTTCATCTTTAAACCAATCGAAGCTTTATTTTGAAATAATTAATTCCTGAAATTGCTACTACACTGCTACTAAAGACGAGTTTCACAACCATTCATCCAGAAACAGCATTATTGAGAGGAGTTTGGCTCTTAACAAGAGGCAACCACAACCAGATGGACTACATCAAAGTAATGTTATGCAATAGGACTGGCAAGGAATAGCCTAGCCTAACAATTACTAGTTTGTTTCTGGCAATATGTCTTTTTTCACTTAAAGCTACTTCTGAGATTTAAAAGATTAAGTTAAATACATCTCTATACAATCTAATATAAATGTCTGAAGAGTTACTACTTGGTTAATAGATTTTTAAAAGCTTCAGTACAGCTAAACATCCTGTGAAATCAAGTGATTTATCTGAAATTTATCTGAAAAATAAAATTTGTATATATGTAAAATCTTCCATGATTATATAATGGGATGTGAATATTACAGGTTATTTCAGATAATATATTTAAAAACCAAACAAGCCTCAAATACAGTTTAAAATCCTGAGAAATTAAGTCATTTCTTTTGTGCAGCCTCTATAAAAAGGCAGGTAACGTGTGGCTCCACAGTCTAGAGGATTTTAGGCGCAGTAATTAGCAATAATGCTGAAGCTGTGTATGTTCAGGCATGTCAGCAAGGAGACGGACAGCTCGAACAGGTGTGAAGGATCTAAAGTAGAGCGAGTATGAACTCTTTTATCCCTGCACAGAGGGAGAAAGCGGTGTCAGAGGGATTGCCCAAAATAACCTGCCTGGTGTCTGGACAGTGGCGATATGATAGAGAGATGGATGGGAAGGGGCCACAGGGAAAACTGTAGGTGCTAAAGCAGGGCCATCTGAGGGCTGACTTTCAACAAATACACACAGTGTCAAGGTTATAAACTGGCAGACAATAGTCTTTCAAAATATTGTTTTCTGCTTAAAGCAATGTAATTGTATGTGTAACTAGAAAGAGCAAAGTGAACTGGAAAAAAGTTGTAACTTATATTAGTTAATAATTCATTAGTATTCATTTCCCTAAATCCAACTTGAAAGTAGTCACTAAAATTGGGCAATTGTGTCGCACAATACAATATGTTGAGTGAATAATTTTGGAAGGCAAATGCAAAATAATGACAGAGAAAAGACTAACAAGTATTCCTCTCACAAAGAACCCCACCACATAATGGTGCTGGATGAAGGCACCACCAAAGATATAACAATTCATCCTGAGGGGTACATGATTGTCTTTGCCAAATTTCATGGGAATCGTTTTTTCACGGTTTTCAAGACATTTGACTCCACTAATGTCAACCTCATGGAGGGTGCTAATGAAAAAGTCAAGGAATCGCAGAAGTCATCCTCTGGGGACCCTGAAAGTTTGCACCACATTTCATGGCAATCCACCCCATAGTTGTTGAACTGCAAAGGCTGACCGACTGACTGCCCTTTGGGCCTTTCCATCCCCAGAGACATACCGTTAGCTATAACTATAAAGTCACAAACCTTTCACAATTTCCTACTTTTACTAAAATATATTTGGGCTATTGCATTTCCAGTATTATTTCTTGATATGAAAACAATAGATGCTTGTACATTTGCAGAAATATAGTATATAGTGCTATTCCATTCCATACTGCACATTGCATGAAATGAGAAAAATGAAATAACAAAAACTAGCCAATTGTATCTTTATGTTGCATAACTGTTTCTTTTGCTGGCACTAGATTTCTACGGAGTAAAGTACTGAGGTCTGTGAGAGACTCAAACAATACAAACACGCCACAACTCTGCCTTTCAACCAATTCTGATGTCGGCTTTGCCCACATTAGTTCATTTCCTGGTATTCAAATTGAATTAATCAAATGAGCATTTCAGAGGCACTTCCAGGATGTATCTTTGCTCACCATTTACGAGCGAATGTATTTCCAATGCAAATTTCCACTGCTGCAGTTTGCCATGTCACACACTGCCTGGACAGACAGGGAGATGTATGAGGAAGAGATATGATTCCTCGATATCTACATGCTAGACAGTAAAGGTGCATTATCCAAATAGAGAGTTTGTGCTACTGGATCAGTTGGCCAATTTACAGTAAGTGACGTATACTTTATTTGATTAACATAAAATTAATCTTTTTTTCCCCAGTAAAAATGCTAGAAAAACATTATAATACCAAAATCAAAGAGGACTTTGACTTTTACCTAACCAAACACTGGCAAGGAGGATTGCCATTCAGGATTTCTATTCAGTTGCCAGACATTAATCCATAGTGCTCAAAAAGCATATCACACATACTATATCTCCATTTCCTTCCCCAACCATATGATCGAGGCAGTGTCAGGAGAATAAAACCCACCCCCACGCAGACTTGGAATTGTACAAATAATTGTAATGCCACATAGGTCTCGAATTAATCTTCTGTAAATCCCACTTTGAAGCACTTCTTATTGCAGCTTTTAAGAATATTATCACCTTGTAAATGTTGTCTGGTCTACATTAAGATTTATTTATTAACATATCAAAAGGACCAAATCCAAGAGTATTTTAAATCCTCAAATCCCCAAGTATGTTGATTTTGTAGACAGTGAGTAGGCTGTGTCTAGGTAGAAATGATAGATGATAGCCATATATTTAAAATGTTATTACCCATGTTAGGTTTGAAGCATGCATATAAACATGTCATGACATTTTATTTACGTTAGCAGGATGATTTGCAACAATTTTGTTCCCAGACAAGGACAAGTGTCTCTGTGTGGCAGACACGTTTGTTGGCTACCGTGTACTAGAGAGATAATAACGATAGTAGTCGTTTCATGTAAAACATTCCAGAGGAAGGAAAATAAAGTGTACATGGCAGCCACGTGAACTCTGGACTGTGATGAATGGAGAACCTATTGATTTTGACGACGAGCCAAGAAAACTAGACGATAAGAGATCCTAGAATCACGCCATGTTTGACTCAACTGACAGATACCCTTCCTGACTTTTACATAACAAATCTCATTAAGCTTCTCCTTAAAAACACTGGTAATGTGTAAGCCAAACTAGTGGAATGTTATTAAAGAGACCGGTTATAGAATAACACAGATGATTTGTTGTAGAGTAAGTAATTCAAACTATCACAAAGATTTTGCCATTTTTCCAAACATCTATTCTTGGCAGGAGGAAAAAGCCTCTGATACAGATCATGAGCCACTAAAACCCTCCACTGAAGCCCATACCAGTGAAATGATGTTAGAGGGAAAGCAGTTTTTTTAAGGAATGATGCCACCAGTATGAAATAATATAAGAAACGTTTATAGTAAAATACACAAATAATACCAACTGCAGTATGTTACAGAATATTCTGCCCCTCTCATGCACGGAAATGAGAAGGAGAAACACACGTCAATGTAATGAAGTCCAGTACAACACCACCTTTAACTGTGACCTCAATGGATATACACATTTCCGACAATGTCACCAATTTAATGCAATCCAATCCTGCGTTTTAGGCTATTGGATTGCATAAAATCTTACAGATGCACCTAATAAAAGTTGCCGCTTAGTGAAAGTGGCAGGTGAAAATAGAAACAGAAAGCTGGACCTCAGTACAATAAATGTTCTGTTCACTAAATTACATCCTATTAATAACAAACAAATGTAAATACTAGAACTCCACAATAGGTTAGGGCTATAATAAAGTAGTTTAACACCATCGTGTAGGCGGGAACAGCAGCTGTGCCCAGTAGCAGCTCCCTTTAGGACCTCGGTTGCTACCGTGAGTTTTCGTCGGGGATTATTAGGCTTCTCTGACAGGACGATGTAATTACTCGTGCGCGTCTTAACGCACACTTTACCGAACTGCGCTCGCGTTCGCCGCGGAGGTGTTTGGACGGACGGACGGTGAAGGCGGAAGGGAACGCGAACCTTTGACCGCACGGAGCGGTCACGCCCCCTTTTTTCTCTGAACACCGCAGCCGGCACACACACACACACACACACACACACACACACACATAAACACACGCGCACACACAAACCAGGCATTACAGGGGCAGACAGTCGGCAACACAAACTGTCTTTCTCTCATTGCTGAAATATCATGGCCCGAATGTGACGCGACAACAATTGAACGACAACGTCAACCGGTAAGGAGTTTTATTTCATTGTCCTCCTCTATTTTTTTGGTCGAAAATGGAAGTAAATGTATTTTTAAAAAAATCGTGTATTAAATCGATGGCAGCAGCGGTCGTTTAAAAGGGAAGTTGCGCAGCACAAGGATCATCCGTGCCAAAAACAAAAGTCACTGAAATGTTATTTTCCGCCAAGCGTGGAAATTATATTTTTGGGCACAAATACCGACTTGAAAACGATCGACATTTGGTCAGTAGGTTGTTAGATCACATAGTGTTTTATCTTGCTCTGGATGATCTCCTGGTGTGATATTAACCTCGCTCTCCTGACAGATTTGTTATTGTCCTAATTGACTGATGCACATAAAGAAACTCCAGGATGCACCGTCCATCCCGTCCAGGACGTGACCCTCACCAGTCACAGCCTTAATATCGTGATGCTGGTCGACATTTAGATCTTAAAAACTTTTCAGTGATTTCCAATGTGCGTCCTCGGACCACCGGAGGGTTCAAGGGGAACCTCACATACACACACAACTGTTTTTATGGGTTAGCCTGATGACAAAATGACTGTTGCGATTGCAGGTTTCACCAAGTTGTCCCTCCACCTACTGTAAACAGCTACAATCTTGATCCAAGTCTAAATATAGCTGCAAGAATTGTCTCTCAGACACTGGTTTCCTGTAAATGCTTTTTTAAAATGGGTTTTGTTTGGTTTTTGTGGTGAATCTATTTCTGGGGTCCAGTGATGAAAGCAAAAAAAAAAAAAGTTTGAATGTATTATCATGCAATTTCCTGCCAGGCTGCTGCAGGATCCTGGTTGATCCTCTTTAACAAATACCAGCTGCACAAAAGTACACAAACAATGAAAAGGTGTGCCCACGTCCAAGTACGCTGGCATGTACTGAAGTAGCACTGCAGCACATATCGTTTTGTTTTCACTTTTGTGTGTGGACATGCTGCTCATTTAAAATCAACTTGTTACGGACGTGTACGTGGCTTAAAATTGTTTCCGTCAGTGACAGGGGTGGTGCTCACATTTGTGACGTTTCTTTAGAAAAGAAACTTTGAACGTGTGGAGGCAACTTACGCTCCTCAATTAGTGAAATGGGACTGGTGTTGAAATGAAGTTAAGGCATTCTGGTTATACGACATGCCACTCACAATAAAAAAACATGAAAACACCCAACTGTGTCTGCAGCTGCATGCAGATACTGTACGCATTTTTTGGAAATATAGACCTATAACTCATCATTTGCCAGGCTGTTCACAACTGACCAAAATAGAGAGGACCTTCCGCTGATGAGCTCCCTCTCAAGAGCTTCACTGACCCGGTGATGACAGACAGCTGAGAAGCACGTCGGTGTGAGGATGCCTCAGGGACACTCTGCTGAATGCCATTTCCCAGGAAAACGTAGCTTCGCGTCATAGAAACTGTAACCACGGCAGGTGCTACTTTTACAAACTGTTAATTATTGTTATAAGAACTTTTTCACATAGAACTGAATGATAAAAAAAGTAAATAAAATCAGGACACATCCTTACAAAACTATGATATTGACCTGTCTCAGTTAGCGGAAGGTTAGCTGCAGCTTGCAGCGAGGTTATGGATAACACGATCCATGTTATCATTCATCTGCAATGCCAAGCTGAATGGTTTTCTCAACGGTCTCTGCAGGTGATTAGCAAAGTATAATGTTGCAGGCAACATTTGTCTTTCTAGCAGCTCCCTGAAAGCAAACACAAGTCAGCTTATACGCATTCAGACATACCTGAGTCAGTCTGGCTAATCAGTTTTCTTTCTCCATTTAATAACCCACGAAGGAAGCTGGAGGGTTTATCTAGTCTAAAACAGCTCTGCCAGTGGCTTTGCTATCAATTAACCGCCTCAGCATGTGAAACGTCTTGGGGGAATACTAAGACAGACTGCCACATTTCAATAACCAGAGATTGTGCCAATGACAGTTGCTGTGGCTTTTCCGAAATAGCGAGCAGGGTGTCTCAGGGGTACATATAGATAGCAAATGTGATTCCAGCTGCCACTGTGGCATCCCGGTCTTAATGATAGGGCAGTTGATTGAGTGGGGTGCCTTTTCGTTCGCTTTGAGCTGCGTATCGAGTTGCCGGACCATTGTTGATCAGAGCTACTTTGGCCGTTACATGAAATAAACAGGTGATGAGGATTATGCAGCTGTCGTTCTCTACTCCAAGGGGGGCTCTTAATCGTGTTAGTGTGTCTTGAACTTCTATCCACGTGAGGACCATTGTCAGTTCTGTTTTACTATTTAAAACGTACTGTATCTATTCAAATGTCTATTCACCCTATTCGGTTCAGTTCGTTTTGGTTCCTTAAATTGTTTTCCAATGCACAATGTTTACCTTGTGCTCTTCTGGTTTTGCTTGTTTTTCCTGTTGATACTGTGTTGTGTGTATGTGTTAGTAAGGTGACGAAGGTTGTCCATTAAGATGCCAGTCAAACAGGTTTAAGATGATATTTTTGTAGTTTTTTTCGGCACTGTGCTGCCCTCTGTGACATCATCAGGTCCAGGATTTGGTTCAGAGTTGTCAAGTGTGTCGGTATTAATAGTAACATCCTTTTAGTGCATGATAAGCACATGGATGAGGTTGGGAGTCGGTGAAGCACTTAGTTCAGCGTGAGGATGGGGTAAAAGTGAGAAAGCAGACATTCGGTGAAAACAAGTAAGCAACTAAAAGTCTTCACAAGTATAGTGAGACACGTCTGTGCGCACGTGTGCCAGTAACTGCATTTGTGTGTGCAAATCTGGTAGTGAGTGATTAAAGGCCAGGCTTACCGCAGGCTTTTAGAGAGGCTGAAATCTCAGAGATTAGGCAGCCGACCACACAGTGTGGGGCAGGAACAGCTGCAGCTGGTTATCAATCGAGCGTTCAGAGTGAGGATATCAAAACCGACCCCACTGTTCAATTCTACCAACTAGTTTTTATGTTGAATACGGGAGGCTAAACGTTGCTAGAATGAGGATATCGTGTTTCAACAAAACAGTCATAATGCAATAGTTGCTTTGGCTTGGGAACCATAGCTCTGTTTAGCTGTTTTGTATACAGTTTCTGTTGACACCCATTCAAAAGTTTCATTGAAACTATTTTTAGCCTTATGAAAGTGTCTCAATCACAGATGTACTGGTTTTAAGCATTTTATTACAGCTATTATAACAAACTGAGAATAATACTTGTACTTCTTTGGTACATTAAAGCAAAATTAAGCAGGTTGTTACAATTTATTTATTTTATTGTTTAGCTCCCACATGCTGGAAAAGGGGCACATCTGAATGCCATTCTCGAAAAGTGCAGAGTAAGCTAAATTGACCGTCTGTTGAGGCTGGACCTTCAGGAAATTATACTCTGAAAGCCAAAAACAACAAGCTGCCAGGAACGAGGAGAGTGGGACGTTCACAGAGCACGAGCAGGAGGCGGTGGGGGGGCGGGGGGGGATCCATTTCAATACATTTGGAAATAGTGGAAAGGATACACACTGGGACCACCGTGTGATGGCATGCGCCGCTTTTGAATGTGCAGCATGCAATTTCCTCCTTCCAAAGACCCTGAAGATGAGTCTCATAATGAAAGATCAATTATTTGATCCCTGGCATTTACTGTAAGCCGAGGATCATATGTCACAGATAATGCCTTTTGGGCCTTGGAAAGAATTAAGACACTCCTACAATAGAACTTTATGAATCTTTTTGGAGGTATACAAGGGAAGCAAATGCGAATTTGAGAAAACAAACATCCTTTGAAGTTATAAGTATACCGAGGTCTCCGAGTGCACTGAGCATGCAGTCCAAAGTGAGCATCTCTCCGATAGCAGATTCACAGCAGATCATTAACCACAAGCAAATGGAGGAAATGCACTTTTTTCCTCATCAATCTAGTGGGGTGATGGTGACTTGAAATATTTAACTTTGGACTTGTCAGGTGTGAGTTTAACAGTAACCAGTGCTTTTTAATCACAAAACCAAGCATGGACAAGATTAGACAAGTCTCACATGTTCTGTAAAGACGCCTGCATTCGTTTAATGTGGTGTGAAAACACCCGTTCTATTCGACATGGCCTTTCATTACTTTTCTCAAGATGATCATTATAGTCATTTGTGCTGAATGTCTTAAGCCACATCTGTTCACATCTTCAACTTTCTCTCATTTGTCACAGTCTCAAAAAGGATGTAAGTGGAGTTCACAAGTTTGAACTAAAAAGGAAAATAGAGAATATATTTAAGGTATTAACTGTGTAGATGCTTGGAAAAGGCTTATCTTGTGTCAGATATCGTGTCAGTTTTTCTTGTGAAGACAGCGACTACAGAACAAACATTTCTAGCACCAGATTTGATTATTTCATTATTTTAGCTGATTTGCTCTATATCTTTTGCAGTGGAGGAAATAAAAGAAGTATGGTGCATCTTCCTGATAACTATATCTTTGTATCTATACTTACTTTAAAGTGGGCTCAGCAGTTAAGTAGTCAGATGACTGACGATAGACTGCCCTCTATGCAAATGATCAGTGACTAAATAAAAGTGGTTCTGTTTGGATGCCCCACACTACTACAGATTGCCTTCTTCCTTTTTCACAGCTGTTCCGTTTCTTCACTCAGCCTTCACGTTGCTTCTGGAGGTGCATCTCGGATGGCTCATCTCTGTTGGATATTGTATTTCATGGATAACTGACTCTTGGCTTTCTTCAAAAACTTTTCTTCCTTCTGTGATAATTGTTCATCCAATTGTTCACTCGGATGATTAATATCCGTTCTATGCAGCCGATGCCTTAAAAAAGGTGATTATATAAACAATCTTGATCTTTTTGTTTGCGTTCTCACGTTTCAAAAATCCCAACTCGGCTGTCCAATTCTTTTTTTGTGACAGTTTGAGGTGGGCTGACTGCAATGATGTCCAGATCCACGAAATCAGCCTCGAGGTCCGGGAGCCGCTCAAGGTCCCGGTCAAGATCCCGGTCAAGATCCCGCTCCACCTCTCGCTCCAGAAGCCGCTCCAGGTCCCGGTCCAGGAAGCGCCACTACCGGTAGAGTCCATTTTACGAACAATCTGTTGGCTGTATTGTGGTTTTGTGGTCAAGATCAGCTGCATTTTACTTGACTGTTAAAGATGCCTCTGTGTTGCCAGACTGGATCTATCAAAACAAGGCTTTATAACTGAAAGATATTATACAGCACGTATGGACAAAGAATGCTTTGACCCAACGAGTGTGACCCAATGAGGAAAAGAGAAACTAACAGTAGTTGCAGCAGGAAAAGTGTTGCTTTGTCGCATCATCCGGGGTTTCCCGCACCTCTTCCACATAAAACGCAACTTGTCCTTAACTACCTTAAAATGTGCTGGTGACATTTGACATGCAAAACATTTCTGAAGGTGGTGTTTTTGTGACAGCGGGAATGTCAACAAAACAGCTGTGTGTTCTGTGATAACGCTTCCTGTTTGCTACATATCTATTGATTTCCATCTGCAAGGCCTCGTCTTGTCCTGGACTTTATGACTCTGGCTCTCATATGAACCAACAACGCTGGTGTAGTATTAATGGATTTGGTTCCGACTTAAACTCTGGCCTTTGCTTCTGTATCCAGAGGAAATTGATGTTTGTGAGAGAGTTCAGCTGCCGGTTAGTCAACTTACTTAAGTTAGAGTGAATATTATTGCAGTTTGCGTTGCATGGGAAAACATTTCCATATTAATATAAATATTTGTTTAAGTCTTATGTCATGAAAGGAGCACTTGTCGTTGGTTAAATAAAAAAGCCCTGGCTGTTGGCTTGCCGGCCGGCTATGATGTGCATTTGGGAGAAAAGCGAGGCTTCACTCGGATGCCTTTGCGGTTTCTGGCAGAATGACTGTCGCGTGGCAATAAAAATGGCAGGGTAACTGATTTCCTAGCAGTGCCGCAGCACGTATTCAAATTAGCATAAATGTAGAGCAATGGAAGGAATCTAATGGCTTACTCTTCCTCTTCCTGAACCCACCGTGCACATGTGCAAATGAGTTTGCGGTCACACTGACACTGTGCAAGCCCGAACGCACACATTTGTTTAAGTATTATATAAACACAGACTTGCATACAAAACACAAAAAAAGCTACACACACAGAAATGATTAATTTGCCAACATCTCCCCTGGGCAAAACATCCCCAACATGTTGACAGGTTTGATAACTGAAAACAGACACAGATCCAATTTGGGGCTTTTTCTTGGCTTCCCTCCCACTGTCACCATCTCTTGCTTTTAACACTACCACATCATTACTTAAATGGGCCACAGGTGTTACTTATCACATGTTTAATAAAAGAAACTATGGTGTTTCCTGCTGAAATATAAGACCACACTAAAATGTCGATATATGCAGTAACAGTCAGAAAAGAAAATTTGTAATTGGCCTATTTTGATTTTTATAAAGCCTCACTGAGCAGCCCGTGTAGCTGCCAAGCAAAGAGCCAAAAGGATTCCAGTAGACTTTTTTTCCCCCCTCATATGGTCCATGTGACTCTCTGCTGCACCAGAGCTGGCCAGACGAGATGTAGTATAGCTCGCGCTGTGAGTGTGCAGTGCTGCTCAGTGCGCTGCCTTCATTTATCACTCTGTATTCCAATGAAAGAACACACTAGGTGAGTCCTGTGGTTTTTGTTTTGTTGGTTTTTTGCCTTTTTAATGGCTTTGGAAGTCATTTGCATGTCTGTCTGGTGCTGCTTTGCTCTGCCAATTTAGAATATTGTTCTGCAAAATACTGTAGCCTATATATGTATTTATGTAAATGTCTTAATATAAGTGCAGCAGGTTTATATTAAAGTAAGATTCAAATCAAGAAACCGGTGGAGCAGTTCCTTTTTATTTATTGGTAGTTTGTAGAAAAGTAGCTGCAGATGTACAAGAAATACTTAAAGAGCATTGCAGAAGTAGCTTGATGTCTACACTATTTAATCTCAAATATGTCAGTGGGAAGTTGTACATGTTGTGTTGACATGTGGTTAGGCTTACAAAGGGAGCATGTTGTGCTCATTATATCATTGATTTGAAGAAGAGAACATACTGTGACATGGTTATTATCTCAAGGGTGTTTTAAGGTTCCAGGCAGGAGAGCGACACAAGGCGTTTTATCAGAAGTGCACCAGAGCCACCATGTGGACTAGTCTGACCCTGCAGGCTGGCTCTGCACCACACTGTGAAATCTGGGCTTTTCCCCATGCGGTGCTCCTTTGTGGCCACTATACACCAGCATGTGTTTTGCCAATTCCAAATGATACATGGATGTCAGATGCAACTGCACATCTATATAGCATGTGTTTTATGGTATTGTGCTACATATTTCTTTTCCATGTGTGACTTGGTTGTTATGTTTGGAGTCTGTGAAAGAAACTTGAACAAGTTTAAGAGGTTGTACTACGTTTGTGTTATGTCAAACGGATAAAGAAGCATACATACAGCAGGTGTGTAAGTAACATGCATGCATCTGTCCATTTGTTCAGAAAATATAAAAGTTTCTTGAGACTGGATCTGAGAGATTTTAAGTTATCTCTGTGTTAAGTTTAGAGGCGGTGATTTGGAGTTTCAGGTAGTGTTGTATAGACTGCATTACATTTCTCTGGAGTGTACTTTTTGGGTCGGAAACAAACAAAAAAAAGTGTTGCTATGTGTTATATATTTTTATCTATGTGCTTCCTTTTCCCCTTGCCTTCATTCACAGCTCTAGGTCTCGGTCATGGTCAAGATCTCATTCTCCATCTCATAACCGGGAGAAGAAATATCAGAGGGGATACCAGAACAATCGGGAGTTCCGGGGCTACCACCGCGGCTTCCGGAGGCCATACAACTTCAGGGGCAGAGGGCGGAGCTACTTCCCACGTGGACGCTACCAGCGTGGTGGTGGCGGCGGCTATAACAATAACAACAACAACTTCCGCCCCAACTGGAAGAATTACAAGCAGCACCCTCAAAAACAGCAGCAACAGCAGCAGCAACAGCAGCAGCAGCAGCAACAGCAGCAAAACCAGCCACGAGGAGGATCTCATAACCTCCAGAAACGCTCAGGAAGCCCCCCTCATGGTCACTCTCACCACTCTGACCGCTCCTCCTCGCCATTATCCAGACACTCGCAGCATTCTTCCTCTTCCTCACACTCCTCCTCTCCCAAAAGCAGGCCGGCCTTGTTGCAGACTAACCAAAACTCCAACGATGTGAAAGAGGAGCTCTCTGCCTCCAAGGAGGTCCAAAAGGGAGGGGGCGATCGGGAGCAAGTGGAGCTTGTCGGGGTGTTTGCAGGAGATGCAGGCAGCGGGAAAACTGAGGGCAAGTGGCAGGGCCTGACAGACTGCAGCAGCAGTCCAAAGAGAGCGAGCCCTCTAGCAAGCGCCGCTGTTATTGTTGGTCAGAACAGCCAAACTACTGTCCAGTCTTGTCCCTCCCCTAAAGTCACAAACGACATCAGCAATGGCGCCCCCTCCTGGCAGATGGTGGGTAGTTCAACATCAACAAAAAAACCCTCACATCAAGGTCTAAATCCAATGCTTTCCAGCTTTGACTTCTTCTCCAACGAGGAATACCTAGATGGGGATAAAACAGCAATCTCCATCGCCTTCGGAAAGTAAGATTTACTCTTTTTTTCTTTGTCTCATATATATAAATATATATATATATTTTTTTCCTGGCTTTGTTTTAGCCAATTATGCTGACTTTATTGATTCTGGCCTGTTCATGGCTTTGCAAGCTTTGTGTAATTAACTGTGCTTGTCATAACAAATCTTTCTCCGTTTTAGAAAATATTGTTGTAGAGGCTCTAAAATGACATCAGATAATAAAATTGGTTTTCTGTAAGTTTAAATTATGCAGTTGTCTCTCAAGTTGCATGCCCAGTTAGATGCAACTCTTTCTTTTTGTCCTTGTTTAGGTTTTTGGAGGAGCAAAATAAAAAAGCCAAAGCTTTGGAAAATGGCAAGAACCCGGAAGCAAATGATGTGAATACGGAACAAAGGAAAGTGAATGGCAAAGCATCCTCGATTCTCTCCGACTCGGTGTCAAGAAAGTACAAAGAGGACATTGACGGGGAAGTGTCTCTCAAGAGCTTTTTGAAAGCTTCTCCTTTTCTGTCTGCTGATGGGGAGGAAGAGGAGGAGATGGTAATCAAGCCTCATTCAAAGTCACTTCACAAAGAGTGCCACAATGGGGACGAGTCCTCTAAGCCAGAGAGCAAGGTCAATCACTCAGCCCGGGAGCTGTTTGAAGAATGCTTTGGCAAATGGCAGAATGTGGCCTATGCACATCTAGGCAACAGTGACCTTGATGCCATGGCAGAGGACGTATATCTCAGTCAAAAGCAGGAAAAAGCAGCGGCCATTGCTGCGGCCCTCGCCAAGAGGGACTTGGCAGGAAATTTCGAGGAACTGTCCCCAGACATGAGAGGTAAGGCCAGGAAGACGGCCAAATCCCCCTCCATGCCATCTCCTGCACCACCACCGAGGAGGAACTCTGACAGAGAGATGTTTATGATCAGGGGAAAGGACTCACCTTTCATGTCCTCAAGAAAACAGGAAGCTAAATTAAATGTCAGTATGGATTTCCTTGGCGAAAGCCTGATAAGGTGAGTGGCATATAATGGTGTCTGGTCTCACACTGGGTCTTTTCCTCAGTGAACCAGCTTTATCTGTACATCCAGCTGTAGAGGATTGCAAAACAACATGGTTTCGGTTTTTCTTTAAAGAGCAACAGACTAAAGAACACGTTTGTCATTTTCAGCTCTTCTAATATTTTAGCCGAGGAGCGACAGTTGTCTCAGGATCTCGTGCAGTCCTCAAAAAATGATCAGGAGTTCCGCTCCATCTTTCATCACGTTCACAACGCTCAGTTACAGAGGAGTCCCTCTGAGCTGTTTGCTCAACACATTGTCACCATCGTTCACCACATTAAAGGTGAGTCTTCGCTTCTCAAAGAGTGGAGTTATGCAATATATATATAAAATCATTTTTATCATCACACTACATGTTTAAAAAGCTTAGGCTAATAAAGCTACCCCACACATGACCACGTCACCTTTCAAATCACTACAAACTACTTCATCACAGTTGCATTTTCTCTGCAAAAGCAGCATTATGTTTTCGAGGGGTCTATAAAACAAAGCCTTCGAGCTTCCTTTATAAAATCTTACGGCACATGGGAATGTTCAGTTCAATGCAGCGTCACAGTTGGACGGAAAAGTTACAGACTCTAGAAGCGCTAACCACTTTAACAGCTGTTTTTACCGTCTCCACGGACAGCTCAGCACTTTCCATCCGCGGGAATGACTCTGAACGAGCGATTCACCATGTACCAAAGACGAGCTGCAGAGAAGGAAATGATGAAGCCAAGAAAAAGCCCAGAGATACACAGGTAGAGTCGCCTATTGAGTGACCCCCTCTCACCTTCAGTGTGCTGTGGCTTCACCTCCTCTTTTAACAGCTTTCAGGTATTTCTCTCACCTTTCCTACCTGAAAATCAATAGACTATCTTGGCTTATTTGTTCTCATGCTCGGTGGAGGTCAGTTTTATGTCCCCAATTTTTCTTTTCTTTTTTTCCCATTTTATTTCGTCCTTGCAGTTCAATGTCGCGCACAGTTCGTTGTTTTGGCACCTGTACCGTGGTTCGCGTTCTGTGCGTTGAATCATCTGCTTTTAACTGTGTTTTCCTTCTCGCAGGAGAATTGATGTTTCGCCAAGAGCTTTTAAGAAACACTCTCAACTTTTTGAGGCGATGAAAAGCTCAGAAGATGGCACTTACAAGGTGACTGAACATTTTGCAGTATGAAGTATGTTGGAAAAGCAAACAACAGCAAAACGAGTGAGCAAGCCAGATGCCTATAGACTGCACTCTCTTAAAGCCTGTGGTTTTCCTTGAAGGGAGATGCACAAAGTCTAAGAAATGCAAAATAAGGCACTTTGACTTTGTTGTTTGTTATATATCGCCCTCACACATGGTGAATTGGTTAGAGTGTGGGCACAAGCCAGACCAAGGCTAATGAATCATATAAGTTGAGAAATGGAAGTCACTGTGCCAAAGCTGTTCAAAGGACTCTAAGCATTTGTCCTCGTAAGTATTCTTTAAAAAATAAAGAACGGAAATAACCAACAGCAAGCACTATTTTTACATGCTTAACTTTTTGAGTAAGCCCTCACAATACTTCTTTGTTGATGTGCATGGACAAATTTGGTCAAGCATTTGTAAACACGAGGCGTACATATTACTAAACTACATGAAACTGCGTAAATTAGCATGAACAGTCCTATCTTCTTCTTCTTCACCATTGTTAAAGCACCATACTAGTGGTTTTGTCATACAGTCATTCACAACTAGTATGTATACTTCATAGTAGGTACCAGCAACTATTTCCCAAAGCATACCTCAAAGTTTTTAGATACCACCACTCTAGCAGCTCTTGGTTTGAGTGAAGCCAGTACAGTATGATAATCAACTTACAGTGATTTGAAACTTGTTTGATATAGGAAATACATCACTGTGCACAGTGAGGGATTGTTTTGGAAACCGCTTGGTTATGAGTACCTGAAAGCACCTTGTCGCCCGGGCTCTGATGTTCCAAATGTGGAAATGGCTGCTGGAAGTCATGTTACGCGTGGACGAAAAAACAAGCGAGGATGACGTGAAATATGCTATTGCCGTCTGCTGCGGTTGTGCAGCAGGTTCTCGAAGCCTTCGATGCTGGACTTTCTCTCAAGCATTTGAATTCAGCAGTGAGGAGGTTTTCAAAACACACCCTTCTGACGGCTGATCCTGCCGCATCTTAAATTTGACACAAAATAAAGCAGACTAATTGTTGACGGTGACCGACTGCCTAATCTGAAGCGAAGTCTTTTCAAGTTAATTTTCTTACCACATTTAAACAATCCATCTAACAACATATGCTTTGGAGAATGGTTCAGATTCTTAGGTAATCCTAAAACATGCAAAACCACTGGTTTGGCCCTTTAAGTGCAATGGAAAATTCACTTGGGGTTTTTGGGGTTTTTCCCCCTTTACCCATGGAGCTCACCATTTAGATTACAAATCAGCTTGCCTGAGATCAGACTGATAGCATCTATATGCTAATCCAAAGTCCGTCCACGACGTTGTGTTCTGTTTTGATTTGCTCAGGACGGCGGGGAAAAAATGAAGGGTGACCCAATGGACCTTCGTTTGGATATTGAGCGCCGTAAAAAATATCCCACCCATGAAACAGATTATAAACAGGATCGTGGAAGAGATATGGGAGATTACCCAGATTCTAGCAGAACGCGATCTCTGGAAAAATTCTCCAAATGCCACGAGAAATTAAAGTATGTGCAAATTGCCCTGTACATTTTATTGTTTCAAACTATACCAATGTTGAATACTGCTGTTCATCTACTTTGCATGATAATCAGCTGGGCATGAAGGGCTGTACTTTAAATGTACCATTTCTCCTTTTAGGAAAAGTAAGAAAAAGCGCTCTCGCTCAAGTTCGTCCTCATCTTCCTCGTCCTCTAAATCCCATAAAGAAGAGGATTTGCCCCATGGCAAGTCTGATCCCAAAGATAAAGGCTTTAACAGGGCCCGACTGGATCAAAGGGACTCTCCAGAATCAGTTGAAACAGGAAGGTCACGTGGGGGATTTGTAAGTTTGACGAATTATGTTGGGTTGATGACGGAGCATAGTTTGGAGCAATGGCTGTGTGTCACTGATTTTACTGCTTTTCAACTCCTTGTCTTTCTGTCCAATTACAGCAAGTCAGAGTTCGTGGAAGGGGCTGGAACAGAGGCAATTATCAGGGTAACTGTTCACATAACAACAACATGGCAAACATGGAAGTACACCCACAAAATGAAGACTGGGACCCAGAGTACACTCCCAAGAGCAGAAAATACTACTTGGTAGGGTCGATCTCAATCCCATTCATGCCTGCCATCTCTGTTTAAATGAACCAGTCTAAATCTAGCTCGGGTTTGCACTTTTGCAATTGTTTTCTTGACATCCTTTTTCCGTCTTTCTCTCAGCACGATGACAGAGACAGGGAGACAGAGGGCAAGTGGGTGGATAACCGAGGGCGAGGACGGGGGAGCTTCTTGCGTGGAAGGGCGCGATTCATCATCCGCAAAGCCACTGGGGGCCCCAACACCCACAGCCCCAAATGGGCCCATGACAAGTTCCAGGTCAACAGGGAGCAAGGTGACGCGCAGGAAGAGGAGACAGAACAGGACCATAAAGAAGGAGAAATCAATGGAGAGAATACTTGAGCAGTGAAGCAATGTGCTGAAAACCTTATATTTTCTTCTGTGTCGTTACGGGATCTGACACAGTGAATTTATCCACCACAATGGATTCATAGATGCAGATTAAAATGTTTTAAGGCTATCGCTAAGAAAGCTTTATGCTTTAATTTCAGCATATACTATTCTTTCTGATTTTCCACATCAGGATGCAACTCAAAACTAGTAGAAGCACTGTTTAAGGGTGAATTGCTGTTTCTCAAGAATTTGGATTATGATATATTTTTTTGCTTTATATGGCAACATAAAACATTTGTGGTAATATTTACAATTTTCTCATAGGAATGATTAAACAAATGACTCCTTAATGACATTTGTATTTTTAAGTAGCAAGAGAAAATCACACCAGATCAAACCAGCTTGTGCCTTATAATCAATGGTGGAAAGAAATGTTTTATGAGCATGCTATAAGATAAATAGTTGTACTGGTAAATGCAATTAGTACCCAAGTTTGTGTTTTGTGTTTTTTTTTTAAGCAGGCTTGTTGTTTTGAGCTGCGTCTTGTCTTGACAGCAATAGGTACACTGTTGTTCATGTAGACATAAAAACATCACTGTTTAGCGAGTTCAGCACTCTTCAAACGACCCGGATCTGACAATGGGACCAAACTGTATGAGGTCAAAGGTTATGCTCTGCAGTCTTTGATAGTACATCATTCAACAGATCTACAATACTAGCTGGCAGCAAGGGAGACTGTTATTATAAGGATACCTACCTGTACACTTAATGTTTTTCATTAAACATTTTGCTGTCTCAGATTTCTATACTTTTCAGTTGCTCTGATTGATCTTGGGTACCACGTATCAATGTATAATATTGATAGTGATTATATGTTTTCCTCGACGAAGCTCTTTGTAGTTTTTGTACCTGGCTAGGCAGGATTTTGACTTTGTCTGTAAAAGGAGAGTTTGTTGTTACTGCCATAGGTTTTGACGTGTTTATCATTTGCTGTTTGCAAACTTTTCTCCAGCCAATGGTGATTTAATCATTTATGTAAATTGTGTGAACTGTGTCAACCATTGTGATGGAAGAGGCTGAAAATCAGCATTTGTTTGGTCTGTAGTTTGTAAGAAACAGAAATACAGGGTAGTTTGTAGGACAAGGATTACAGTATGTGTAATCCTAGAATAAGAATGTTAATGTTAATGTCAATGTTAAATCTAGAATAAGGCTCATATCTTTTTGGCCAACTGTCCGTACAATTGAATAACACAATGTTTGTGCCTTGCTGTGGGTGCACTGGTCTTATTTGTACAATACAGGCCAACAGATTGATTGAGATTAATTGTTTAAAGGTTACCTGCTTTGGGGATATTGCTTTTTCTAAATAGGTGTTGTTACTGTTTGTTTCTTAAGAGACCGTAAATTAAAAAGACACTGATTACTTTCTTCACCTTGATTGGTCTTTTATTGTAATTATTTTATGCAAGTATATCTTTTATTGTAATTAAACTACTATAATTGTAGTTTTGTCAAGGGAAGCAAGCTGCAGCTTGATGCATGTCCACAGGTAGACTCCCACCAATTACAGTACAGTACAATCAACAGTGAATTAACGCACATTTCATTCAACAGCCTTGTTTTCTCCCAGAAACACTGCAGCAAAATTAATGCAAAATCAATTTATCAATGAGAGGTACAGCTCATTTCCAACCAACTGTACTCATGTCAAAATGAACAGTACCCTGTCTGAACTCATGACCATAAACACTCAGACCCCTGGGGGCCGTTCACCGTGTTTCACTCCATAGGAATGCACCAGCTGCACAGCACACAAATACATGCTTAAGTCTACTGAGGACACTGCCACCTTGTGTTTCAATTCAGACAATAGCATATGAAATAGTTTTTGTTGGGCCTTATCAGTATGCCCTCAACCCCTGCAGAACCATTCACCATGGCTACATTAAACATATTACAACTTAGGTTGACTTATTTACATGCCTGTGTATATAACACTAACAAGTGCTAAATGTCTGCGCAGAGCCTACTGGAGGCTACGTATCCTGCGTGTTATCAGGGTATCCTGCCTCAACACGCTGTGCAGCTCCTCTTTTATCAGTCTGCCGTTCAGAGTATCTTGGGGTGTGGCAACACATCCTAATTTGGTTACCTCTCTGTTCAACAGAAAAAGGTTTCACTCAGAGCCCATGAAGGTCACTGGAGTCTCCGGGTAGTCTTTGATTAAACCATCATCAGACAAGATCATCCCAGAACCTGTGCATGTCCCACATGCAGCCTGACTATCAGCTTCTGCCCTCTGGCATTTCTGCCATACCCACTGCAAACATAAGAGTCCAGTTGATGTTTACAGTGAATTCTTGTGTATTTGAAAATGGGGCAGCTCCCCATATCTGATGACTTAGGCTAATGACCTAATGTATTAACATATATTAACTACAGTAGCTTTTTAACTACGTTACTGTTCTTTGTCTTATTTGGTTTGTGAAATTCAGTGTTGCGTTGCCCGCTTCTGCTTTCTATAAATGGCAAGGTACTTTGCCCCAAGGGGCACATGCAAACAATAACATCACACACACACACACACACACCCGCTATCTGACATAATGTCAAGATGCATGAATGACTGCAACAGACAGATTCTATTGTAGTTGTACTACTTGTGAAATGCTGACTTTTGTTGCATTTTAAGCCTCACTTTGTTCTTTCACTATAAACCTGTCTTACCTGTTCTTCTCTCGCATTCTCTCCCTATCTCCTCCATTTCTCTCTCTCTCTTGGTCTCTCTCTCTGTTACCCTCTCTCTCTCTTGCTCTCTCTCTCTCTTGGTCTCTCTCTCTCTCTGTACTGCGTGGCCCATCCTACTCCTGGCTGCTGACTTGCCATGACAAGCCTCAGGAAAAGTTGCTCAATGTTAATGTTTGACAAGTAGGAAGAAGGGCCTTGGCTGCCATATCTCTCACTCTTAGACAACACAACTCTTTCAGTTCTCCTTCTACTCTTGCTTGCTGCTTTGTGAAGGAATTACATTAGGATCCGAAGGAGAAAGACAGAAAGACACCATGGGTAAGTCTGTCATCGCTTTTTATAAAATACTGGTTGAATTTCTTGATTTTTAATCCCTCTCAGGTGTCTGTTTATATGGATTCAGAAGATTTGATGGTAAAACATGAATAAAACGTGTAAAGTAATTTAAAAAATGTAGTTTTGTTTGGATACCACTGCTTACCTTTGCATATGCTGACTGTATTTGCGGGCAAATTACGGCAATCATTTTTTTTTGTATGTACCCAGAGAATTTTTGATATGCTGGAAAACTTAACACTGGCTGACCTTTCTGTAATTTGTTGATTTTTCAGTTTGGTTCAGTGATCTTAATGCTCTTCTAGTTGTAAGGAGTGATTAGTGACTGTACGGTTTATCGAATAATCTAGATTTGCTCATAGCCCATATCCTTAACCTCCATTGCTGAGAGGTTTGTCTCGGTTTTAAAATGTCAGGATGCATCACTTCAGCCTTTGTGCAAAGAATCTAATTTTCTGCCCCATTTACGGCTCCACTGCAGAGGTGCTGGTGCTGGTCGACTTCGAGGGCACCATGGGAGACGAGATCACAGTGAGGATGGGGGATGTGGTCAAGAACGTAACCAAGGCCAGCGAGGAGGGATGGCTGGAGGGGGAGCTGCAAGGAAAGAGAGGCATCTTCCCTGCCACCTTTGTTAAGGTCTGTTGAGGCTATACACAGCTCACAGAGTTGTACAGTTACTGTACTGTGTGTTTACGCGTGTTCATGCTTTTCCATGCGTGTTAAAATGTGCCCCGTTTTGATTTTTCATTACAGGAGGTGCCAGTCTATTTGATAGGTGACAGCAAGCGGGAACCACGAAGCCTTAGAAAAAGTACAATGCTAAGTCTAATTTCTCAGCACTCTTTATTTTCTTCACTATTAGAAAGCAGAAAGTAGATATTCACACTTCGTCTAAAAAGCATGTGAAGGGTTTTCATTCTAAGGTTATTTTGCTTGGAAAGTTTCATCAAACAATATTTCATGTGATCAGACTCCTGCAAATGTCTATATTTTCTTTTAAAACAGCAAATACTTTTTTTGTAATATTAGAAATAATTATATTATTTCTAATATTACCCAATGGTGGGTGGTTTATTGCAATATGAACCACCCATCTCAGCTCTCACTTGAGTCGACTCAAAATAAACCATGAAATATTAAAATGCTATTCAAAACAGGTTGGTTTTTCTATTGTATGTCTAAAAACAAAAGTGTTTTAAATTGTGGTTAGTGTGGTGCATGCACCCAGCAAGACAGCGCAGCAAGCAAGCCGACTGTATGTATGTTCACCACATCCTCGCCACACAAATCTTAATTTCAATGTAAAAAGAAAATGGAGCAGATAAAGTGCCAAGCGCTTTGCAGTCTTAGCGTTATCCCGTTGGGAGCTGACTACTCTGCCTCCTGTCAAACTTAACGTCATTATTGTGCGCTTCTTTCTCCATCAACATCACCACCAGATTATAAACTTTTCATCGATCCGTTGATTTGGCTGCTGATTCTTTGTCTTTCCAGTAAAGAAGATGAAACAAACAAGGATATGCGAGGTAACATATACCTACAACCCCATGAATGAAGATGAGCTGCCGCTGGTTATTGGGGAGACTGTAGAGATCATCAAAGAGGTAGTCCCTTCTTTTATCTGCTCAAATACTCACATTTTGACATAATTAACAAACAGTGACGCGCTGCAAACAAGCTGTGGTACCCTACTGTTTAGTTGCCTGCAAGCAAGGCATTTACCTTCTGCTTGCTGAAGCTGCTCAGTGGCCAAACTCTTGGCAGTGTATGTAAATCAGGGCGTTGGTGAAATGTTTGTTCTGCCAATCTTTCCTGGGAAAATAAAGAGGATTAAATTGCTTTGTCTTTATATTTGGCTGCCAGGCTGACACAGCATTTTTCCCGGACAAAATACAGGTTTACAGAAATGCATGTAATCTGATCTGTCTGGATGCCATGAGTTCTAGAGTTCATGCCAATAAATAATCAGAAATCTTCAAACAGGCTAACCGTGACCTCTGGAATGTCTACTGCATGACAATGTTAAGTGTTTTAGCAAACTGTTAGTGCAGCCAGTGCTGTCTTTAAAACGTTTTCTGACATACTTTCTGGATGTCTCTCCTGGATACAATCTACACAACAGATTGAAGACGGATGGTGGATGGGGGTGAAAAATGGCAAAGTGGGAGCATTTCCGTCAAATTTTGTCAAAGAGATCTTTGCTTCCTCTAAAGGTTGGTGAAGCCACAAAACTTTGGTGTATTTTGTTTGTACATCTAAAGTGATATAAAAAGAAAACAGCACAACTCCTTATTGAGCATGCTCTTTTTACAGATGGCAAGTACAGTGAGGGCAAGACAAGACCCAAACTCACTGATGCGATGTTCACTAAGGAGGTATGTAACGCAGAAATGAGGTTTTTGAAATGTATGAATCGTTTACCTTTGACTTAATGCACTTTGTTGTTGTCTTCATGAAGATCTCTCAGAGGGCAAGTGTGAGGAACAAAACAAGAAATGGTAAGTTTGCTTTTTTGTTAATTCGTATCATAAGCTGCTATAAAGAATTTGCTATTCCTTAAACGGTTTTGCACAATCATGGACTAAAGGTTAAGGGGCTACCATGACTCACTAGACAGGTCTATTTATACCCAGACACAGTGCCAACTTGTGACAAATGGTAATTCCTGTACAGTTTACCTGAATGGTTTATGAGTGGGGTCAAATAAACCAGTAAATACTTAGAGTAATGTGGCTTGATTAATCATTGTACAAAGGGTTACATCAAAGTGGAAAAACCTTCTGTGATCAAAGTTTACAACTTTTATCTCCAGTGTGTCCCAACCTTTTTCCGAGTTAGTAACATGAAGGTTGTATACCAGGATGATAAGATTTGTCATCATTGTTGAAACCTCTTGACCACATCACACATACTACAAAGCGCAGGTTCCATGTTATCTTTTATACTGTGTCTCCTCAGCGGTGGAGTGTTGCCAAGTCATGTTTGACTACAAGGCCAAAGCGGAGGATGAGTTGGAAATGAAAAAAGGAGACGTTGTTGTGATACTGAGAAAGGTTTGAGCCCATTGTATTGTTGTCATTTTACAGTCATCCGATGATGTCATACTTTAAAATAGACTCATAAACTCCTCCGGGTGCAATTTATTTTTTACAAACTAGATGTAGATGTGTCATATTGTTTATCCAGTCAAACCAGTTGTGTCACTTTTAAAAGGAACTCATGTATCACAGCGCACAAGGTGACGCACGCTTGATTTAATGAAAATGTGACAGTTGTCCAAACCATGTAGTTCCAAAGATTTCTGAGATACCGTCTATCATAAATAGATAATAAAAGGCAGTCGTGACTTGCTTGACCGTTTGGTAACCTCTTGTGCAGCAATTTCACATCCCCAAGGACATGGCTGTGTTTGAGCTTCTAACGTGACTTTTCTAATCTCCATCTGAAGGAAACAGAAGATGAAGGCTGGTGGGAGGGGGAGCTAAACGGACGCTGTGGCTTCTTTCCGGATAACTTTGTCATGGTGATACCACCAAAGGACAGTCTGCAAGTGAGTGGAGTAAAACACAATCTCAAGAATATTCTTGTTTGACTGGACCTTACCCATATTCAAGAATTGTCAATTGCATTGTGCTACTATGAAAACATGGGCATGCATTATAGTAATGAATGTCTAGTATACTTAATGCTATACTCAAAATGTTAAGTACATAATGCCAGATTATTTTGCAGCAGCCTGGTATTTGTCTTACTTTAGCAAGTCTGCAGCCAGTATGCAGTGAGTCAGGGTTGTCTTTAACATCCTCTGTGTTGGACTTACTCACTGAAAATTCCCTTGGTGGAAAGAGTTTGTAAAATAGAGATTGTACTCGCCAACCTGTTGAGTTTTCTGTTTCTCCTCCTCTAGTCTGGCACAACAAGCGAACCGCCTTCACGCACCTTAAACAAGAAACTCTCGGGTAAGAGACCAGCATGCGTGTTGCATTGAAACTCTGTTTGACACTAGAGTGGTTAGCTAGGCTTCATGTTTTCGAGGTTCTCTTCTGACTCATGACTTCTGGCTGCGGTGGTGCTTAGCCTGGCAGTGTGTTGACAGTTTGGACAGTTGTTTTTGCGGATGGTAGAAAATGGCAGCACTATTGGTTGGGTGATTTTCAGCATGTGGTATGAAAGCAGCCATATTGGTCCCCTGATCAATGTCATCATTTCAACATGCTGCTGAAGCAAGTGGAACCCCTTGTATGGTTCTACATATATTAATGTACTACATTGGTTAATCATACTTCTCCATTTCCATATTCATATATGCTCATTAACTCAGTGGTGGAAAGTAAGTGCATTTACTTAAGTACCGTACTAAAGTAAAGGAGTATTTCTACACTGTTCACATATCATAACTAGCAGTATGGATCCAGTCGCCGGGCAAAGAAGGTTAGACCGGCAGACTTGTTTAACTAAATCCAAACTTTAGATCCAGTTAAATAAGTTTTAAAATCCTTCTTATACAGTGGTGCAATAATGGGGAAATGATCACATCCTATTTAGGACAGGGAAAACAAACAATTTGAACTTTTGTCTTATTTGAGATCTCTGCTTTTGTGTGGTTATAGAACATATAGCATTTGAAACAAAAAGATGTAGAACGCAAATCTGCGAGCAGGATGTGGTTTTTTGTCAAGGTTCAGCTGAGGAGTGCCGTCTGTGGTTGTTGCAAATTCACAAACAAATCAACAAAAAGTGTTAACTTGGAAGTTGGTCTCGACTGGCTCCATGTGATTGAGTGCCCTGAGATAACTTTGTTATGATATGGCGCTATATAAATAAAATTGAATTGAATTGAATTGA
>JAVQJL010060778.1:0-12513 GCA_036024295.1 Nannoperca obscura | reverse complement strand
GTTGCTGAATGTGAGGCTTAAATGAAAGTGAGTCATCAATTATAATTCTAAGATATTTGTATTGAGATACAGATTTAATGTCAGAGCCCTGAAAAGTGATGATAGATGGAAGGTTAAGTGGCTTTGATTTTACATTTGAAAACATCATGAATTTTGTTTTGTAGCTGACAATACCCGGTTTGGTGTAGGCGCAGAGCAATACATCACATTATCATCAGCATAAAAGTGGACATTGTCCATGAGTTTGACATCTAAAGAGTTTTTTGGAATATAAAGCCATCTTAAGACAAAGCTCTCTTCTCATTAAATGGCATCTGATACTACATTTATGTAATATTAGATTCATCATATATATGACCTGCTAAGTGCTAAACATGACACTAGTGCCACAATGTTAATTATAAGAAAGAAATCAAATTGATCAGTCACTTTCAGCTGAACAGGAAGGGAGTAATGGCTGCTGAAACTTGTTTACAGTTTGGAATGTATTCAGTTTGTAGTAATAAGGCATCACTCATTCCCTCTCAGATAATAGAATACCATTCTTAGTGGAAGGTATATAAAATGATTTTTTTTTTTACATAAGATATTTTTCATCCATGGACAAGCAAGCCTCTTTAAGATCACATTCTTTCAGTTTAGTTTTACAAATAATGGAATCATTCAGAAATGAACTGAAATGCACTCCTTCCTTGTGATTAATAAAAACATACAACATCAAGATACCTCAAGAAATGGACGTTAACAGCCCAATATTTTCAGTGATACTATAAATTAGCCTTATAATATGGATGTGGCTTTGAGTCATGAGCGCAGGGTGACAGGTCATCTTGTCCAGGTCAGATTTCTTTGGAACAGACGGCTGCTCCCCTAATTATTGATCTTTCCTATGTAGATAATATGGGATTAAAGCTAAACTCATTATAATTGGGTAAACCTCTCATACTGCACATTAAAAAAAAAAAAAAAAGGAGCGATGTTAATGTCTCTGTTATGCTCTGGGCATAGAACAGCAATGTCTATCTTCTGGACTCTACACTGAGAAGATATAACAGAATTTCACAGTAAAAGACAACTGAACAATCTAAGGGAATCTGGCAAATACTCCTCAGCATCTCCCTTGCTTTTTCTTTTTCAAGAGAGCAACCCTCCTTTGCTCTCTTCCCTGTTTTCAGCTTCATTATTTCTACTTTCTGTTTCTATCACATCCTGCTGCTCACTCTGCTTCAAACTCTAGGTTGAAAAAGAGTCTCTTAACATTGTATAGTACCAGCATCTCAGAATTGCATCAATGTTATATAATAAAATAGACTTGATTGTACAGGCCTGCTGATCCACTCTCTGTAGCTGTTTCTGAAACTGAGGTCAGTCCTCCTCCATTTATCAACAAGCTAACTATTGTAATGTTTGCTAGCTAGGTTCTGTCAGCATACCAGTTAAACTATTCTTACTTATAACTTTTCTTTGGAAAGATGTGATTATGTGGAGGTTCTCTTGGATTCCTCAACATCAGCATCAGTGCAACTACTGCATTTGAAGAAAAACTGTTTTTGCCCAGCCCTCTTGCGTGAGTGAACCAAAGTATGTTCATCTTTCAAATGTAAATACGAATATTGGTTGGATGTGCCCAGAGTACCATCACAGGGAGGTTTCCTTATCAGATTTTTTATAAACCTCTGTTCTTTATATTTTTACCATATACCTACTTACTGCTGCCTTTGTGCTGCTGTAACAACAGACCTTCCCAGCTTGAGATCAATAAAGGTTTATGTTATCTTAGATGACTGAACCACCTCAACCAGCTCAAAATCATTAGGAATCACTGCATGGGGACCATGAATATCCATTCCATATTACATGGTAATCTGGCTAGTAGTGTTGAATGGACAGACAAAAAGAATATACATCACTTTTAATAAAATGCCAGTGATGAAACAGGAAAGCCCAATGGTCATGTGATTAATTAGTGTCTTGAAACTCTGAAATGCAGTGAAATGTCCTCCAGGCTCACTGTTGTTGTGAGCTGTGGGGAACTTTGGAGATATTTATAAATATATTATATATAATTAAAAAAATAATTATAAAAAAATTAAAGAGGATCCAAAATATTACAAAATTAGTAACTATATAATTCATTTTTATCAGCGCTGGTAGAGCAGCCTCGTGACTAGAATTTACAGGTCATCCTCTTTAATATCTTTCATATCCTCTCATCATATGATGGTTTATATCAGCGGCTATGAATGAATTGGTGCCTCAAGTTCATTCAGGGTGTGATGAACTCACAGTGCTATGTGCCCTGCCCTCGTGGTGTTAAAGGTCCTGGCCCCATTAAGCATCGAAGCCTGGAACAGCTCATTCTCAATGACCTGGTCAGCTTGTGGGTCATGCTAAAGGTGTTTATATAAGCTGTTTGAATAATGATACAGGCACATGATGGCAGATAGTGAGAGTGAACAAATATTTGACAGAGGACGAGCAGCTGTTTGTCAGGATACCATTAAGCCAGCAGGTTGCATAGCACCTTCAACTAAATGTTTCAGTTAGTCCCCTCTGACAACAGCCCCCCAACTCAGCTATTACATGTTAAAATATGACAGAGATGAGTAAACAATGAAATATGCACTAAAGGTGTCCGGAGGCTGAAGTACCAACAAACAACATGTTGAACATTAGAAAGGCCAGTGGATCCTGGCCATCTTTACCCCTTGTGTACAGGGAGGATAGTCACAGAAACTAGTCCTAGTGTGCTAATGAGTGTTCAGACCATAGTCTGTATATACAGATGCACGAAATGACAGCTCCGCAAAAGTGAAGCCAAGATGTCTGCATCGCTCCCTGGTGGCTGGCTGCAGCTTAAGTCATAAACCCTCAATGTTAGTGGATGGGACATGGGCAAACTGAAAAGACAAAATACGCGTCAAATACATTTTCCCAAAGATAGTTTCTGTAATTTTAGGTGGTTCTTATCAAGCTAATGCTTGTTCAAGTGTTTGTTTTTCTTTTAAGTTTTAATTTAATTAAATTAATATGATGCTATAAAAAGGGGGTGAGATTGACAACTGTGAGTGTGCTTGTGATTGGTTGGGGCAGGTGTATGGGCGAGACCTTAATACCATGGCTCCACTGTGGATAACTACTACGCAGACTTCAAATGACATCACCAGCGCAAGATTTTTTTACAATAGTTGGAAGTGAAGACGCATCATCCATCTTTATGTACAGTATATGGTTTGAACACTGATCAGACACCAAGGTACTGCACAGTTGTGTATAATACTATGACACAGGGTTTAATAACTATGGAAAGTTATCACAGCAGTAATCATTTCAACAAACAGTAGAATTAACCCATTCATTTTACAAAATAATCTACCAGAATTGTGTGCTTGTACATCTTTCATTGGGCAAGGCAATGAGAGGCAATGTGTTGTAGGTTACACTTTTTTACCTGACACAGCATGTTTTGCCTTGCTGGGTCATCGCAGTGTTCTCATTGCAATGAATAACATCGATCTGAAGTTACACAACCTTTGCCTTTGAGGAGGCACTTCCTTAAAGACAAAAGTCAGGCAACAAAAGTATCTTCTAAGCAGTAAACACCACAGATTACGCAAAAGACTGTGACAAGATTGACAGCAGCTTTTCTATGCAAGACGGACACTGATCCATATGTATGGCTATTCCCCATGCCCAGTGGTGGGAATACATCATATACATGTGTATCTGCATCACTACTATCTCTGGTGACTTCAGTAGGGTGGAGTCGCAAGCTTTTTTATAATATAAAATTGCATTGTGCCATATGTGATGTTCTGACAGTCTCCTCGTCCATGCCAGTATGTGCAGTGTCTTGGCATGCCATGATGAGACATATTGAGAATTTGTATGTATCTAAATCTCATCAAATGGAAATTACTGTAAAATAAATAAAATATATATTATTTGTGGTATCAGGATATGCGTTAATAATTAACTACAGTACACAGTGAATGAGTAATACAGAGTGAATGAAATGCCTATCACGGGATCTAAAGATTGTTTCTTTATCAAAGTCCCACCACCGACAAATGAAGTCTTTGAAAGTGCTGTTTTTTTCTTCTCCCACCAAGCTGTATTCCCTCTAAACTCACAAATGGCTGACCTTTGAAAATTGCTGTGTTTAAGCCTTTGCTTTTTAGCCTTCTGTAAATGTCACATAATGTTATTGGGTTCTGGCAGCACAGGATCATTAATCTTTTCTGTGCAGGCTGGCTGAGGGAAATACTACGGGTAGAGCAGCTATATCACTAAGTAGGGACATCAGTGCAGAAGTGTAAACATCATTTGGACACTGCAGTTTTTATGCTCAAATGGGTTTGATGTTGATGAAGGGAGACCTTCTTTTTAAAGTGCAGTGATGCACAGCGTTTGATCGATACTGCCAGGAAGGTTGGTTAGTTTTTCCACCACTGGAAGAGGTGGAAAAGGTAGAATCCTTCTCTTCAACAAACATAGAGAACAAAGTTGTCTTCTGTGGTCCATTTTTCCGCTCCAACAGATAATGCAGCTGGTAATGAATATGCTGAAGCTGAAGGCAGGGATTCTCTTGCTGAACTTTTGGTTCTATAAGATACACAGCACCCTGTGTGTGGGAGGACTTTCAGTCCGCAAAGGCAGTTCTAGAAACTGCCAGACAACTCAGGAATTCTAGAAGCATGTTTATTTAGAAAGGCAACAGGAGACACAAGTGATCTCCTCAGAACATTAGAGAGTACTAAGAACTATAAAAAGTCTTCTGACTCAAAGATAAACTTATCCAATCGTTCGGTGCTGTGAAGAGCCATGCCCAGGCGAGCCCTGCTGGCACAACGCTTTGTGTTTTTCAGTAGCGTTGCCTACCTTGCTCACCTTGATCTCACCGCGATGAGCGCCTGCACCTTGTTGTTAGGACAGTAGATCGTGAACTCCCATTTCAGCTTCAAGACAACAAAAAAGCCCGAAACAGAACAGCTGATGTCAGGACTCTTTAAATGCCCCTCTCTCCTGTCGCTTGTGTATGACGATACATCTTTGAGCCACTCCGTCGGCTGTGACGACATGGCTCTGTCTCTCTCCAGCAAGCAGAACCACAGGCCCATGGAAAAATAGGCCAGATTTTTGGCCCTTCTTGTTTTGGTTGTGAAAAGGGAGCATGAAATAAGGTTTTATTCATTCATCAGTCCATTCACAGAACTTAGATCTTAGTGAGCTTTATGCTCAGGTACACACACAGACGACACTGCACAGTGTGTTTTAAGGTATCCAAGGCTATCATAGTTATCACCAATCTTTTAACTGGTCGTGCAAATACACTTAGAGGTTTTCCACAGTTGTTTAAGGCACTTTTTCCTGTATGTAAAAAGTAATTGATGAGACCAACACAATGAAATGTCCCCACATGTAGCTCTCTCTTTCTTTAGACACTTGTTTAGAAATTGTAAAAGCCTTCAATAATGCGCTTTGCCACCCTTTTTGTTGTTTGTTTGTTGAATCATTTTGGTTGGCTAATGTCTGCTGTGCTCTAATACTGTTTAGAACACTAAATAAGCAGTAGGCTGTTATAACAAACTGTGACAGAAGCTAAATTTAAGTTTGATCATGAACAAAGGCAAAAGTACTGTGTTTTGTCACTCTGGCAGATATACACAATGAACCAAATATTCAGACATCCTTATGTAAGCACATGCACATACACACACAATCTGAAGATGGAATGGCACACAAGAATGCTCCAGTGCCCAAATGGCCTCTCAGGAAACTGAAAAGAAACTTTGGCTGTGCTGCCAGCAGGCCTTGTTTGGCATTCACATGGTTGTGGCAGGTAGTGTCACTGGATGGTGACAAACTGTTGTTTTCTGCTTCACAACACCAGCAGCCTGGAGCACTTTCAGACTTTCATCAAGCAGCACACACACACACACACGCCCTTCACAAAAACATGAGAATACATGCAGTCATTCATGCATACATGGGTGTACACAAGCATGCACACGTGCACACACTTCTGCACTAATTTGCAGTCTCTTACGCACACACACACACACACACACACACACACACACCAGAGCTTCTGAAGCATTCAAGCATGTCAAAATGTCATCTTAGCCCTGTGGAGTCACTTTATTATGAAAATAAAAATCCATTCAATTTTATTTAATCAGATGAAAAGATAAGGCATTTCCAGGTCATTAATCACGTAGACCCTTTCAGAGGGGGTCCTGTCTATCTCCACACAGCACTCTCACATCATTTAGAAGGAAAGCAGACACAGGGGACACACTAGATTCAAAGGAACTGAATCATTTTCTAAACAGCAGCAGCCGCTGTCCATATTGGAATAATCCATACACTATGTTCATGAGACAACCTGTAAGATACTGATAGATCCTCTGGTTGGGTCTTTTTTCCACAATGCCATGTTGTTTTCCCTCTATTACATGTCACATTACAATGTGTGGATGGAGCTAACAACATTCTTACAGCGTGACAATTTTTAGAGGCAACACAGTAGTGGATGTAAAAAGGAAAGACCAAGGGAAGGCAATGTGGTTCAATAGAACCAAAAAGTAAAAAAAAGTGACATCACACTAATACACAGAAAACAGGCAGGCAATCTGAAACGCATCAAAACTCAGTACTTTGATGCTGACTTCAAGGTAGTAGCATCCTCTTCAGAACAAAAGGAGTGATTCTTTTATTTCACTCAAATCTTTTATTATCGGAGAGGGCCAAGACGAAAACAGGGATTAGTGGTGTGAAAATGGGATTGATTTTAGTGTGGAGCCCCCAACACACACTTTATTTCCAATTTGTTATGAAATGAATGAATTATTATTTGATCAGTTTTGTTTTTACAATTGGTAACACACATTGCTCAAAGCTGTTCTCTTTACTGACATGCAGCTCAGCACAGCAGTGAATGTAACATCTAAAATGCACTAAAGCAACCAAAACACTCTGTGGTACCAGAACACTGACATGTGTCTGCCAACAGTAACACAATGACCTTAAAACTCTGACAACAGTATCTTACACGTCAGTACACTGTGAATAAATCACACTACTTTAAAGTACTTTAATAGAACTGAATATAGTTATTGACTATAGTTATAGATTATTTTTGTTGTAAAAACTGTGGAAAGATAACACTTCCTCAGCGACCTGTATTAATACAGAGGTCTAATTTCAGTACAGTAAATACAAGGAGGTATTTTGTGAATGTGATTTACTTTGAGTTTTGTACAGCTAAATACTGTAGAAGAAAACAATGCTTTTAGTCAGTTTTATTGTGTTAAACAAAGAAACAATGTCGGACAAAGTGTGAATATGAGAATATGGAAAGTGAAATGTAAAAATAGTGGACCAGTGAATTAAAAGGCCTGAAAAGACATTGATACTGAAATGAAAGAAAAGGAATGTGTGTTGTTTTAAAATTTGTTGTAAATGTTAAATAAATCCTATAAATCCTATTTAGTTCTAATTGCTCCTGTTTCACCTTCTTTAAACAGGTACACATATTTGTTACTACGGTCCTCGATTCTATATGTAGATCTCATTTGGCTTGGGAATGCCTCAGGACGTTAAAGATCGTTAAAGTAAAGCCTGGATCATTTCTTGTCATCTACTGTATCGTGTAGCAAGAAACACTGTTTCTTGCTATACAGTAGATGAATAAAGTGAAGGAGTAAAAGTATTTCAGGCACTTGTTCACGAGTGAAGGACCTGCATTTTGCATCTGCAGTGATGCAGGTGTTGTACCGGACTGGCATTGTGAACTTAGCCTGAAGGTGAAGCTCTTGATCTACCAGGCTATCCACATTCTAATGTGGCGAGGAGCTCAGACATCTGCAAGGTGCACTGATTAGAACCGCTGCCTCATTGCACTGAAAGGAGCCACCTGATTAGGATTTCTCCTGGACGTCTTCCTCCAGAGGCTTTCCAACTAGCCAAGGGCAAACCCAGAGCATGCTGTAGATATAATAACCTGCCTCAGGATCCCCTGGAGGAGCTGGAGGATGTGGCTGAGGACATCTGGGATACCTTGTTTAGCCTTGCTATTGCTGCAATCTGGAAAAGAATAAGTAGCAGAACATGGATGGATGTGGGCTTTGTGATACCCTTCCACAAAAAAGGTTTCCTTGGCTGTAAAAGTGCATTACAGAATTCCTGGTTTCACACATTGTCCAGAATGTTCAGGAAGCTTGTTTACAGTGAATCAAAGGCAGCTTGTATAATTACAGTAAGCCTTTGGGTTTTGTTACAGCCAAATAGTCAGTAGGTCAAACTACTACTATTTTATGCCCATTTGAAATAACATGGGCAGGCTGAATTCAAATTACTCCAGTGCAATCTTGATTTCAGAATCAGCTAGGATTGCATCACACTTAGCTTGCAAGCTAACTGGCAAGTCAATGTAGCGCAGGCTGACAAAAAAATCTAAATGCATCCCAAGCTCAGACAAGGTCAGAGCCAGAGAGTGTGTAATAAATTGGGAGGGAGTGTGCTGAAGCCATTATCTTTCCCTCTGTGCAGTGCAGTGACCTGACAATATAACAAATGGAGGGGAAAACTCTGCCATGAGATGTAAATTCCCACTCTGCTCCCCTATGAAAGGTGGAGTCTCTTCAGAAAGTGAGGCACTGACCCGTGGAGCCCACTAAGATCTGACATGACAGGAATGGAGGGATCAGAGAGATGGAGGGATGCCAGTGGAAAGAGGTGGGGGAGGGGAGACCCTGCATAAGGGAAGGCTGTGTAAAAGGAAAATATGATTGCATGAGATAAATGAGATGTCATGTCAAGCAACATATAACTGTCAAATGGACTTGTGCAGCTCTCTATACAGTAAGTGACATGCAGTGGATAAGAGGGTGGGTGTGTTTGGGGTGTGTGTGTGTGTGTGTGTGTGTGAAGTAGGAGGGGCCTCAGCACTATTTTTTAGTAAAAAATATTAAGTATAAAAGAAGAAGGCTCCTATACAGTTACTCTGTGTTCTGTTGCAGTCTTCTTTTTGATCATTATGTCACAGGTTTATCAGTCCAGTCTGGCCCGGTCTAAGAGGATAGTCTACAGACCACTGTGGAATCCTGTCAGTTGTGGTGTCATTTTGTTCACTGTGATGGTTTTTGTAGTGAAATCTGTATTATGTAAAGTGTCTAAGTCTGATAAATGCTTTTGTAGCACATACAGTTGATGAGTGAGCCTGCTCCTTTAGTGTCGCCCTGACAGGAGAGCAGTATTAACGTTGTGAGCCTAAAGTACTGCATTATGATTTATAATGAAATTATCAATTAGAAATCATTTTGTGTTTGTACTTTTTACTGTATAAACAAGAGCTTTTCTGTCTGCATATACATGTTCACAGAATATGTATATGCAGACATATATATGCATATATACATATACAGATATATGTATATACAATGGCTGCATAGGGCTGTGCCTAACTTAGTTGTATGTCTACATGCATGTATACATGTATACATTGTTTGAGGATTTGGCATTCAGAAGAACTCACAATATAATCTAAACATTATTAGAATAATGATGTATTTGCTTTTAGCATCACCTGTTATGAATAAAGCTCCTCCAACCAAAATTATCTTCCTCTGCTACTGTTCCCAAAGAAACAACTTAATTTGTGATTTAGTTTCAAGGACTTGACCGGAACAGGCGCTAATGCAAGTGAGCTCCTGCAGCAATTTATTTTGTGCATATATTTTCAGCCCAGCAGGATTACATTAGGTCTAATTTAGCATTGTTCCATCATTGGACTGACAATAATGCAGACAAAATATTTATTGTGAATTTATATCCATTTATCTGCACAGTATTCATTTTAGACAAATTGACTTACTTATAAATGACAAGTCAGACTATTCAACATTAAAGAAAGAAATTTAATGAATGTAAGGACTAGGCTCTGCTCAGATTTTTTGCTCATATGTTAATGAGTTGGGGTATCGGGAGTGTTTCATTCAGTCAGATTGTTGTTTCATATACTAAAAGCTTTCATCGCGTGCTTAAAATGATTGTGACCACTTGTCAAATACTGTACTTGATGCAGGTCTTTGTCGGAATAAAAACTAGAAAGAAATTGGTTGAAATCTGCTGGATTTGACTGCAGTTTGTTAATATAAAGATGGCCTTCACTTTAGGAATTGGTTTTGCTGAGCTTGGCAGGCTCTTTTTACAATTGCTAACTCATATTTCTCCATAGCAATTTCACATTTTCAAAACTCTTCACACAGTCAGCACAGCACAAGTCAGTGAGGACTACACTTTGGATCACTTTCCATTCATTGTTCATTGGCACAGAATGCATTCAATGATCACATCTTTCAAAATTCATCAACAGTTCTTTTTCACTAAAACTCAACCAGCACCAAACCTCTGTGTAATTGCAACAAAATGACTGTAGATTAGTCTGCAGTTCGCTACATTTGGCTACATCTACATCTAAAAAGAATAAATCAAATGTTCAAATCAAAGGTTTTGTAATTGTATGGGATGATGTGTTTCACCGTCTCTTCCAGTCACAAAGAGGTTTACAGCCCATCATAGGATGGTGGCACTTTTCTTTCCACCTTACTCTTCATTCCTCATCCCCCCAGAGGAACTGTTTTTATGACCAGATGTCCCTCTGTGACACAATGAATGCTGGATGTCCGGACATATCTGCTGAAGAGTACCAGGGTGGGATCAGGAAGTCATTTTGCGCACTTGGAATGAAACAAAAACAAATAAAGCGTTGTTGCAACATTTGCTCTGTGAGGCAGCACAATCCATGCAACATTCAAGTGTCCTTCTTGTTGTAATGAAATCTTGATTTTTGCTGAATAAATAAAGAAAGATAAAAGATACTTCAAAAAAAGAAGACACTGCTGCCTGTTGTCAGAGTTTTAAGGTCATTGTGTTCAGTGTTACTGTTGGGAGACACATGTCAGTGTGCTGGTACCACAGAGTGTTTGGTTGCTTTAGTGCACTTTGCATGTTACATTAACTGCTGTGTTGAGCTGTATGTCGGTAAAGAAAACTGTCTGAGCACATTTCCTTCAGAAAAGTCTGCCTTGTTAAGACTTGACACTGTGAAAAATGCTGGCTTTGTGCTGTACATTATTTTCTCATTTTTTTTACTCTTTCTCTGCTCCATCATTGTATTCTATTGAAGCGCTCACTGATGAAAAGAAACAGGCTGCCATTGGAGAAAGGAGCCCCTCTCCCTAATTTGAATCCTTTCTCATTATGAGACTAGCAGGTGGTATATGGAGAATATTGCTATTTAATAAAGGTTCATTTCACCAATATAGTGTTGCAAATGAGTGCATCTCCACATGAGCTTGGCTTCTCTTGTGTGAACACATGGAGGTTGCACGAATTATGCTCACTTTGTTTGGGTGTACAGATCACTGTCCTATAGTCTTTCGTAGGCTGGACTGTGTGTCACAGACAACACAGTAAATTTACCCCCACATATTTTATTTGCTTCTGCTTGCCACTGAGTAGTAGCAAAACTAATAGTTCATTCATGCAAAATATTAGTGTGTATAATAGTATAATACTAGTATTAATGTTACTAGTGTGATAATGACACTCTACCATAGATTTTAAAATGCTACTGCCATCAACGAGTCAAAATATGGTTTTCTTTTAGAGGCTGTACAAAAGTTACCAGGAAAGAGAGGGAAGTTGAAAAAGATGAAAACAGAGACCCCCCCCCAAGCATTTTTGCCACTTTAATGAAAAAAAAAACACCCTGCCAGAAATATCTGAAATTAATATGACTGTGTTGAACAGGTACAACCTATTTTACCACTAAGAATGCATAAAAAGTAGTAGTATTAATGTTTTCAAGTGACAGGAATTGCTTAGTCCCTAAGATAAGTTGTTGTTCTTTGTCAGTGCATGCTAGTATATACAGTGGTGTGAAAAGTGTTTGCCCCCTTCCTGATTTCTTATTTTTTTGCATGTTTGTCACACTTAAATGTTTCAGATCATCAAACTAATTTAAATATTAGTCAAAGACAACACAAGTAAACACAAAATGCAGTTTTTATATGAAGGTTTTTATTATTAAGGGAGAAGGGAGAAAAAAAATCCAAACCTACATGGCCCTGTGTAAACATAACCTAACTGTGGTTGATCACACCTGAGTTCAATTTCTCTAACCACACCCAGGACTGATTACTGCCACACCTGTTCTCAATCAAAAAATCACTTAAATAGAACCTGCCTGACAAAGTGAAGTAGACCAAAAGGTCCTCAAAAGCTGGACATTATGCTGAGAGCCAAAGAAATTCAGGAACAAATAAGAAAGAAGTCTGGAAAAGGTTATAAAGCCATTTCTAAAGCTTTGGGACTCCAGCGAACCACAGTGAGAGCCATTATCCACAAATGGTGAAAACACGGAACAGTGGTGAACCTTCCCAGGAGGTGCCGGCTGACCAACATGACCCCAAGAGCGCAGCGACGACTCATCCAAGAGGTCACAAA
>JAVQJL010060777.1:0-12326 GCA_036024295.1 Nannoperca obscura | reverse complement strand
AAGTATTTTTGACTGTTCCTCCTCGGCCAACGTCTGCTTTCCGGGTCCCCGTGCTTCCGTGCCTGACTTAAGCCTACTCTTGAATGTGAGGAGGGTGTCTGCCTCCCGTAAACAAACTGGAAGCTGGTTCCACATAAGAGGAGCTTGATAGCTGAAAGCTCTGGCTCCCATTCTACTCTTAGAGACTATAGGAACCACCAGGATCCACAAGGAGCCACCAGGGACCACAAGGAACCGCAAGGACCACCAGGAACTACAAGGATCCACAAGGAACCACCAGCAACTACAAGGATCCACAAGGAACCACCAGGACCACCAGTAACTACAAGGAACCACCAGGAACCACCAGCAACTACAAGGAACTACAAGGATCCACCAGGAACTACACAGATCCACAAGGAACCACCAGCAACTACAAGGAACCACCAGGGCCACCAGCAACTACAAGGATCCACAAGGAACCACCAGGAACCACCAGCAACTACAAGGAACCACCAGGACCACCAGCAACTACAAGGAACCACCAGGAACCACCAGCAACTATAAGGAACTACAAGGATCCACAAGGAACCACCAGCAACTACAAGGAGCCACCAGGAACTACACAGATCCACAAGGAACCACCAGCAACTACAAGGAACCACCAGGACCACCAGCAACTACAAGGAACCACCAGGAACCACCAGCATCTACAAGGAACCACCAGGACCACCAGCAACTACAAGGAACCACCAGGACCACCAGCAACTACAAGGAACCACCAGGAACTACAAGGATCCACAAGGAACCACCAGCAACTACAAGGAACCACAAGGACCCACCAGGAACCACAAGGACCACCAGCAACTACAAGGAACCACCAAGAACCTGCATTCTGAGAGTGCAGTGCTCTGGGAGGGTGATGAGGTGCTATGAGCTCTGTGAGATATGATGGTGCCTGAACATTAAGCACTTTGAAGGTGAGGAGAAGGACTTTAGAAGCTGGAGACATCTGATCTCTGTTCCTGGTTCTCGTCAGTAAACGTGCAGCAATAAGTTACAATAATCCAGCCGGGACGTAACAAATGCATCTTTTAGAGACAGGATGTGCCTTGAAGTTTGTTTTTACGTGAGAGTTAAAGGACACATCCTGATCAAAGGTAACTCCAAGACTCCTGACGGTGTCTCTGGAGGCCACAGGGCAACGCCGTACATTTAGACAAAGTGTTTCAGGTGTACAACACAGAACAATCACTGACTTTTACAGGTCATCCAGGTTTTTAATGTCCTTTAAGCATTAAAAGCACAACAGAGCATGCATTTAGTCTTTGGTTGAATCATTAGTAAACTGATACCCGCTCTCAGGGACGTGGAATAAAAAGTATAAGAAGGGAATTAAACTCGCACTGAAGCGCAGAGGGCTTTGAATCTGTGACGTAAAGAGCAAAACGTCTGAAGACGGAATAAACTGGAGCAGAATCCAACACATTCAGTGGTAATGAAATGAAATCCAGAGACACGGCATCCGTTAAACATCATCGTGTGCAATTATGTCACAAACAAAGTCACAGAAAACAAAAACTGTCTCTGACATGTGGCTGCTTCTCCTTTTTATACGTGTTTTGTGTTTTCTTCATTATCAAAAGAAGCTCACTGCAGTTTATAACGTGTCTGTTGTCACGAGGAATCGCACCGTAGGGCCGCTCTGGCTGCAGATCGGAAATCCCAAACATTAGGAAGTGTTACGATACGGGGCAGCAGGAGCAGGACCCCGACGCAGACAAACAAATGATTTATATTCAACAAAAAGACCGAAAACCTCAGGAACGAGGGAAGAAACGGCAACGAAGACCAGAACCCAGAAACAAGGGATCGTACAAACAATGAACAGCAAACTCAGACAAATACAAACAAATACATACAATGAACCGACAAGAGACAAGAGGTGAGTGTAATCAAACCAAGGAGGGAACCAGACGAAGACAGGAAGTCAACCAAAGACAAAAACACAGACCAGGATTTCAAAATAAAACAGGAAACTAATTCGGGGACCATGGCAGCGAGAGCCACTCGATCCGACATCGTGCCCTCGAACTGCTCGTCAGCGACAGCCGAGCTGCAGAAACTCGAACCCGTGTCCGTGGAGCGTCTGCACGGCTCGTCCTGTTAACATCCCTGGTCGCACTTCTTGTGTGCATCCTTCAGCCTTTGGGAAACACGTTGTGTTGCATGTTGTTGTCTGAAACAAGCCACTCAAATACAGTGTTGTTGTTGTTATTGGTCTCGGTGCATTGTGGGAATGTATCGAACATACGGTTCTCCTTCACAACCCAACAGTGTGTGACCTTACTGGAGTGAAGCTAAATTAAACTTGACATCTCTCTGGTTTCTCCATCCGACTGTCCAGCTGATGGAGGAGGAGGAGGATGGAGCAGGATGAGGCTGTGCTGAAGACAAACACACTGGGGGGGTAAATAAATAAATAAAGGAAAGAAATGAGAAGCTGTAATTACCCAGAGGGAAAGGTCAAGACGTTTGGGTGGGTTTTTATAATTAGCTTTATTTCTGAGAGCAGAACAAACAGAGCAGTCTTTTGTGAAATTGTGTTAGAAAGGTTACACAGACCTTTATAGTTGGAGGATTAGCTGTTCACTTTAAACTCTGACTGCTGTCTGCCCAGCAAACCTTCACGTCTCCTCTGGACACAAAGCATCGAAATAACACGTTTCAGATCAGCTGAGCAAGATTAGAAAAAACAGAAGGTACGACTTGTAATTAAACCAAGTCAAATTACGTGATGAATTCTCAGCGAGAGTAATTAAACTGATGAATTGACTGGAGGCTAAAGAACATTTTCTACAGTATATTGGAGTTCCCATTTTGCCACCGGGGACGTCGCTCGCATTTACCGATTTATTAGATTGAGAATAATTCTACTTTTAAATATGCAACTCTAAAAAGGAGTGGAAATGAATATAGAGTAACTAAAAATGTTAGTTTTTTTTACACAACTTAAAGGAAATAAAGACAAACCAAACAGGGTGGAAGCCAGAGGGAGGAGATCCTGCAGCCAGACCAGGTGAGCACCTGACTCCGCCCACCAGGCTCCTGGAGGGCGGGGGGCATCACAGGTGGGCCACACAGAACCACAAAACACTGAAAAGAAAATATGTGAAGATGTAAGAAATAATATGAGAAAACAAGGCAAAATACAATAAATGTCAGTGAAAATATGTGACATTTAGTCCAATAAAGTGTGTTGTGTTTGCTTCGCTAGCTTAAACTTGAAAATGTAGCCATAATCTTGTGAAAATATGAGAATTTAGAACAAACTGAGGAATCAGACTGACTGCAGAGGAGTCAGTTAGGTTTAACAGTGTGTAAATTAATAACTTGTCAAGCACCAAACAGCTGACAGACAAAGTTAAAAGGTTAACTGTCGAAGAAATTGGAAAATCAAGCAGCTAAAGAGCCAGATGTTATTCTCAGCAGCTGGTGGAGACTAAAACTGAGCAAAAAAAAAGTAAAATAGAATAAACAGTGAAAACCTGTGATATATTGTCCAATAAAGTGTGTTATGTTTGCCTAGCTAGCTTAACTTAGTTAGCTTGAACTTTAAGTTGCATATTTAGCCACATTCTTGTGAATATATGAGAATTTGGAACAAACTGAGGAATCAGACGGACTGCAGAGAAGTTAATTAGCTTTAACGAGTTTCTATATTGTAATATTTAGTGTGTACATTAGTTAATTGTCGACCACCATCAAGCAGCCAAAGAGCCAGATATTATTCTGAGCAGCTGGTGGAGACTAAAACGGAGCTAAAAATGTAATAAATCAGACTCCTCTTTCTGTGTCTATATGTTATATGAACACAAACAAAACACAAAATCTACTTTTATTCTAAATAAAAAGTCTGGTTCTCGCTGCAGTTCAGGTGAATTAAAGTCTTTTCTTAATGGTAGTGCAGCTCTTAACTAACTTTAAGATGGTTTGACGTTAATCAGAGAGAGCTTCATCTAAAAATAAGGTTATTGTAAGTTTATATAAGGTTTTATATGACATATTATCTGGTTTGTCACTGAAATGCTGTGAAAAACAACAACAACTAAACTACAGTCGGATGCAGAACAGCGGAAACGTGATAAAATAATAAAATATAACAAAAGTTCAGAGTTTGCTGCAGTCAGATGGTAAAGGGTATGTCAGGATTTGGTTGAGAACATTACAACCTTAAGACTGTTTCTCTCACACACACACACACACACTCAGTTTTACCTCATTATTACCAAAGTGAAGCCGCCGGCTGCTGTCAGGCCTCCATACACACCGTCACAACCAGACAGCAAGATAATCATTTTTCAACCTGCTGGCATAAGCATTAAATCTCTCTCTCTCTCTTCCCCCACTCACTGTCAGTGTCTCTCGCCCCTCTGCCTCTCTTCTGTATGTTTTTCAGATCTCTGGTTCTTGCAGGTCCAAGAAGCTCCAGCGGTGTCGAACCACACCGGAGCCTCTTATTAAGTTGGCTGGCGGCAGTGAAGCTACCATCTTTACCCCCCCCCCATCGCGCTCACCAAGTGGCTCGACTCCAGGTGTGCAAAAGAAAAAAAGGAGTTGGCAGCTGATTTATTTTATTCTTTCTGCTTCAGCTTAAATTTAGGTCCATTGAATTTTATTTATCTTTTTGTTAATAAATGCTTCAGAGTGCTTCATAGCTCACACTTCCCCAGAGATGCATTAAGAGTGAAGGACATGTGATGTTGAGTTAGGAGATTATTTCCAGGAAGTCTTCAGGTTTTTGCTGCTAGTGTTCATGCTGCGGTTTCCTGCACACCCTGAACGCCACATGTTGGCTTCTATAAGAGGCAGCTTTGTTTCTGCAGCTCATTTCAAACAGAAACACATCAGACGCCACGAAACTGTAACAGTTTCTTTTGTTAAAGGTGAAAATCAAAGCTGATTATGATTTTTGATGAACGTGATTTCAGACGTCACTCAGTATCTCAGGTCCTGCTGAACAGAAACCCGTCACTTCCTCTGCAGGTTTTTGTCCTAAACTTTGATCAAACACATTTTTAAAAAGGTCTCAGACCCGAGGAAACAGTCGTTACCCACCTTTTTCCAATTCCACTTAATTAAATGTACCAAAACCTTTTAATTTGTGTTAAATAAATAAATAAAATTACATTTTAAAATCTGATGGATACATAAAATGAAAATTACACCAGCACAGAACATTAGTAAGACATATTAAATATATTTAGTGGGATAAGTTTCTAAGGGTTCTTGTTATTGATCCCGACGTGTTCATGAGGCAGGTGAGCGTGTACGTATTTCTTTATTTCACCGGGAACATGAAGCTGTAGCGTCTTGGCTTCTTCTTGACGTATAAACTTGTTGGGGTTTAGAAAATAAAAGTGCTGAAGGGAGAAAGATCTGCAGTTATCAGCTTCCTTCAGTCTGGAGGAAGGATCTGTTTCAAAGAGCTGCTTCTCCTTTTTCTTTCTTAATGTTTTTGTTGCTGTGAATGTTTCAAACTGTTTGACATCCTGCTGCTTCGTGTTTTAACTCTAGATTTGATGTAATTTAAATTTAGATTTGATTTGGGGAAGCACAGCAGCGGCGTGAGATGAAACTTTTAATTTCCGTCGCTGATGGAAGACGAAAGAAGTCGAAACATGAAACACAAACCAGTAAAAACACAACACAAACCCGGAGGGACGGAGTAAAAATAGAAAAATAAAACCACTCACTGTGACGCCACCAGTCTGAAATGATTGTGTGTGTTTATAGAAATCTTTTTGTCTGACTGGACCTTCTTTGTTTTCCCCGCCGGCTCCTTTGAAACGTAAATCTCCCGTGTCGTTTTATTCTCACTTGATTTGTTCTTTATAAAAAGTTTTGTCATTTTTTTTCAGCCAATTGTGATGTTTTCACGTCTTTGTTCTGTTACTTAAGAACTCAAAGTGCTGAACGATGAATCTGTTAGTTAATGACAGAAATAGCAATAAACACAATATATAGATGGAAATCCTCCAGTGCTTGTTTTACTACCCCTCCTCCATCAAACCCCCATTTATTTCCACTTTGTCTTTAATTTTTTTTAATCTGTCAAATCTGCTTTCATTACTAAGCTTCCTAATAGTAAAGCCCACATCATAATGTCCATTTAAAACGCCTTAAACACAGAAATGAGCAGCAGATTGGAGTTTATTTGGGTTAAATGATCACTGACACTCCAGATGTTGCAGCTTAAAAATAAATAAATCACATAATGCAAAATCTGAGTGTTTAAAATGCGATAAATAAACCAACACACTTGTGTTTTTAGTGGAAAAATTAAATCTGTGGAAACCGAAACTGTCTGAGGGACATTATTTGATGAATTGTTCCATCAAAAGTAGTTAATTTGACCCGAAATCATTCCCTGAAATTGCTCATTTGCAAACTCAATATGCTTGTTTTATTCCTTCAGTTTCAAAGTGTACGCTTTCCAATTATTTAATCATTTCAGAAATGTGCTTAATTTGCTCCACGTCTGCTGCGGAGGGCAGAAACTCTTCACCAGAAGTTAAAACATCACAAAAAAACCTGAAGTGCAGCCGTGTTACTGCAGTCCCAGATCAGACTGATGTATCAATACAGTAAATCATTGATACGACTGATGAAGGCAAGGAAATCTGTTCTCACAGGCGTGTTTTTAAGCACATTTTCAACTTGTGCACATGAAACTTGAGTGAAGATCTACTTTGTACAGTCTGTGGAGGTGGAAACGTCGATGTATTGATACAAAAAGACTGAAAATCATCAGACTTCAGACGTTATCACGTTTTCTACGTTACATTACATTTATAGTTTGACTGGTGCTCCGAACTACGTCAAAGGGTTTTAACGCAACAAGACAACAACGTGTGTGTGTACTGGACCTCGTCGCCATGGTAACAGTCACAAACACCTCGTTATTCGGTCGCGGGTTGGTTAGTCAAGGCACCAAAACTACTTCAGTTTAAGAAAAGATTGTAGTTTGGGTTCAAATAAGTACCAAAAGAGAAACTCTGGTATTTTTAAACCTATTTAATTTTTTAAATAATAAAATCTTAATACTTTACGTCCAAATGTAGTAAAAAGATTTACATAATTTCCAGAGTTAATTCATTGACAGAGGCAGTAGGTGGCACTAATGCTCCAGTCAGGTGTTTAAAATAAGTACGTTAGTTACGTAAATTAAAGAGAAACTCGTATTTTTAAACCTTTTTAATTTACGCAAATTATTTGATATTATTTATTTACTATCTTCACAGGACCAACTTGTTAAGTGAATATGGGTAAAAAGCTGCTGCACAGGCGACCTCTAGTGGCCATTAGATGAATCTACTGCACCAACTCCAGATGGAAACGTTGGAAAATATCATTCAGGCCCAAGAAACGTGTCAAAAAACAAGACTCAGGTTGAAGAGTTACGTATGTTTTGTCACGTGACTGAACTTCTGTACGTAACGTAACTTAAAAGTCGCAGTCGTGCGTTGTCCGACCCGTCCGTGCAGCCCGACCTCCTCTGGACTTGGACTTACGCACCACCAGGTCTATAAGCTGCTGCACAGACGACCTCTTTAGACGTGTTTTCGGGTGGAGGACAGTCAGGCACCTGGGTGGAGCGTTAGTGCCACCTGCTGCTTCTACATTTTAAATACAAACTTTAAATATAATAAAGTCTGAGACTACACGACCTTTGACCTCCTACAGACAGACTGCTGTTTAAATGCATGTTATGAATGTGTCAGAAGGTGGAGGCAGAACGTTTTTAATGATGAGTTATTTCTAGTTTATTACCGACGACTGTTTGTCATTCATTTTTAATCAACTGCTGCAGCTTCCTCACTCTCGCTCCCTGGAAAAAGCTCATTTATTTATTTTATTTCCTCACGCAGGAGAAAATAAAGAGTAAAATATGTATTTCAGTGAGAGTGGATCTGAACATCATGTTGATGAAACACTTTAGTGCTGTTTTACCTTTGAATTAGGTTCTTTAACGTGCTTCAGGTAACTGTGTTCAAACATCAGAAAACTGTAAATGTGATTCTGCAACTTTTCTTTCATTGTTGGGATTTTCTTTTATTTGTGCTTAAACTGAGATAATTATTGATTAATTGAATGTTATTATAATCATGCCATGTTATGTCATGAGTTGATCTTACTGCGCTGTCCAATTCAGAATACAGTTGTATTATTATTCCTTTCAGATTTTAGCAGCACACAGTTCACTTCAGAATCAATTTTAAATTCTTTAATTATCTTTAAGGAAGGTTTTACATGGAGAAGACCTCAGACTGTAAGTAAAGATGGCCGCCGCTCTTCTCATTCTCCCACTGTACAAAAATGTAAATCCTGAATTCTACGGGAGCTGACGTCGTGTGCTGGCGGCGCAATTTGGAGCCACTTTGACAAGGTCCCGCCCCCACACACCTGCCTGAACCAATCACAGCACTCACAGCTGTCAATCATGAGGCCACACCCCCTTTGTATAGCATCAAATAACAAATTAGAACCAAACTGATCAGAAACACAAAGAACGACCCGACAGGACAGAAACACCTAAGATATATCTTATATATAAGATATATCTTATATGTAAGATACATCTTATATATAAGATACATCTTATATGTAAGATACATCTTATATGTAAGATATATCTTATATGTAAGATATATCTTATATGTAAGATATATCTCTATTCACCTCGCTGGATTACAGCAGCTCAGAAGCTTTAATAAGTTATATCTCTGCCTTGTTATTTTACTGTATTTATTGCACCTGGTTCACTGTTTAACTTTGTGTCTCATTACGTGACTTACTGTAAACCTCTGCTTCTGAAAAGGTGCCACATAAATCAAGTTGATTATTTTAAGATTGTGTTCATGTGTTAATCCACATGTTGTTGGTGTGAGTTCACCTCGCTGGATTACAGCAGCTCAGAAGCTTTAAATATCTTTTAAAGACGCAGATTTGTGTGTTTTGTCGCTTGTTGTCACGACCGATGACGTGAAAAAGAGTCTTTACTGGTGAAAAGTTCAAATAAAAACACTCGACAGGACAGAACGTCTCCCACGAGGTGAAACAGCTCCACCCTGGCTCCACCCTGACTCCACCCTGGCTCCACCCTGGCTCCACCTTGACTCCACCCTGGCTCCAACCTGACTCCACCCTGACTCCACCCTGGCTCCACCCTGACTCCACCTGCACGTTTGGTAAATGGCCAAAGACGAGCTGGAGACGAGAACTATAAAGACACAAGCTGATGGGAACCAGGTGGAGACGATCAGGCTAACGGGAGAACCACGAGGACAGGAAGTCAACACACCTGAACCCAGAGTGTCACAATAAAACAGGAAGTGACGAGACAATGAACTAAACTTCACTTGAGAACCCTGAGACGGTGCCACTGACCTCTGACCCCGAGCAGGTGACAGGTGTGTGTGTGTGTGTGTGTGGTTCATACAAACACATCAGCGATTGATTGATCACGCCAGTCTGTTTTCACCAGAATCAATAACTCGTTCAGTGTGTCGGTGAAACTGTTGATTGATTACAACCTTTACAGATTCTACATAATCTGACCACAGGTATTAGTTAGAACCCATATTGATCTCTTTGTTAGAGTAGAGTACTCTACCTATCAATCAATCAATCAGTAACTGATAACTGTCGTCAAAGTGTGTCCAGTCGTTAGTTTTTCATCAGATTCATCTTTGAATCGATCATTTTTTCTCTCTGTCTAATGGAGCTCTATCGATCGTCAGATTGTATTGATCTATTATGTTTTGTGATTGATCTATCACCTTCTGATCTGTGTCTTTCTGTGGACTGATTGATCTATCGATCGTTTGATTGCTCCCAACTAGTAACTGATTGAAATGTTTATTGACGATCTCTCTAACGTCTGACTGATCTTTTATCCAGTCGCCGTATTGATTATTATTTAGTCTATTGACGACTGAAAACGCTACTCTGTCGTCTCTGATTCAAGATCTGTAGATTATATATTGATTTTCTAATATAATTGAGCCTTTAACATACACACACACACACACACACACACACACACACACACACACACACACACACACACACTATGAACCATTACTGTAAAAGCCCCTTTGTAAAAGCCAGCACTTTGAATTGCATCCGTGTATGAAAGGTGCTATATAAATAAACTTGCCTTGCCTTTTAGGAACGTTGCAGATCTCATTTAACGCTGCGTTCAGGAAGCGTCTCCGTCCTCCACACGCTCACCATCATGTCTTACTCTGTTCACACACTCATCCACATGCAGGGAGGCCTGGAGAGGAGGAGGAGGAGGAGGAGGAGGAGGGATGAAGCTGAGAGAACTTCAGCACCCGTTTTAAAAAATATAAAGAGGAAAGAATAGTTTGAAATGTTGAAGTTCACCTACAGTTAACAGGACAGAGAGAGTGTTGCTCTCCAGGTGGTCTGAAGCCCGTCTGGCTCTGTGATTGGTCCCCTGGGCCTGTCAATCAAGCCTGTGAAGTCAGGTGTGACCACCCTTCTTGCCTCTTGATTGACAGAAGGTTCTGCCAATTAGAGTCCCAAACACGAGCGCCGGTCTCTCCGGTGCTCCTGCAGCTGCCGAGCTGTCTGCTCTCCGGCTGTACATGTCGTGTCCGGGGAGATCTCCTGGTCGCCATGACGCCCTCACCTGACCTGAAGATACAGAGGGTTGCCATGGAGACTGCATCAGTCTCCACCATGCTCCTGATTTTATTACTTTAACATATAAGGAAGAGAGACGACTCACCAGGCCACAGTGCACAGACCATGAAGCGTGCGAACAGCGTTCTTTAACTATATATATATATATATATATATATATATATATGCTGTGGTGCGTTCAAAGCCCCGTTTTTCTGAGCACTTTAAGGACCAATCGTCTTTTTTAAAAATATACTCCCACACTGTGATTCTTGTGTTTAAGGATTTTATTAAAATAACAGAGTTTAGTGGCAAAAATAACTGTTTTGTCTCAGTAACATTACGGTGGTGCTATGAAGGGAGGATTCCCGCCACGAGGTGAACAATAAGAAGAGTCTCAAGTGGAGAACTGGAGAAGTGATCAATTCACTGCCGTATCTTTACGTTTTCATCAGGGGGAAATTGCCCCAGTGTTACACAAAGTACCACAACTCAGCTTCAAATCCATGTTGTCGAAGCAGGTCCAGAGTCCATGTGGAAGGATTGAACCCGCACATACAACAACGAGGAAGCACAGTTGTTACCTGGATGTCAGTGCTTCCTGTGTGCACGTAGTGTTGGAACACTCTGATCTGATCTGGGACCTGGTCATTGATGGAGCGAGACGGTCTGACCAGAGTGACCCTCTGCAGACTTCTTCCACCCGTCAGCTGCCACTCTTTCCCTCCGATGTGTCAAACCTGCAGAGACGTTTTACTCGAAGCTGCAATTTATGTTGTTGCAATCTTGAAATAAAACTGCAGGGAGGCTTTTGTCTTCCCCTCGAAGTGATAGTGAATAATCACAGGCTTGATTTTTAAAGAGAGCTTCCAATCAGCGCTGACTTGTACCGATGGCAGGTTGACAGGCTGAATGTGCAGAGGCTGAAGAAAATCCAGTTCTGATGAATTAAGCTTCTCTCGGCGCCTTCGTGCCTCTTTTCATGTCGGGTTTCTGTCCACGTCGTTTAATTGCAGCTTGGTCCGTGCGCTCGGAGCTGCTTTTGACTGTTTAAAAGCACATATACTACGACATGTGAGGATGCAAAGATAAAACCCATTAAGATCTCAACAGCTTCTGCTCGACTTGAAACGACCAGTGACAAACATGCTTTATCTTCACAACACTGGGACGGATACTTTAACATCTGCTGATGTGCACACGCAGCGTTACACTAAGAAACTTGACTCTGAATGACAGATACATTCAGTCGATCGCCTCCACCAGCGTCCAAGAACAGGCTGCAACGAGATCCCTCTCTCCCGTCAAAGTGCGTCCACCAGGAGTGCTTGTTGTTGCCACTGACCCTGGTTCAGACTGTTGCTCTGTGGGGGGGCACGTGGCAGCGTCTGGGACCCAGAGGACGACAATAAAGAGTTTATGCAACAACTTGAGGCAGGAACGGAGCTCAAAACCATGAAACAGCACAACCCATATCTAAACATAAACAACACAACACATCTGAAAACAACACAACCCTAAACATAAACATCACAACACATCTGAACACAACCCTAAACATAAACAACACAACACATCTGAACACAACACAACCCTAAACATAAACAACACAACACATCTGAACACAACACAAC